>WUAT03043976.1:0-20675 GCA_010015005.3 Ulmus americana
TTGATTGGCCTTATCCCCTAAAATTTAATTACTAACCAGTTTGGGTATTTTTTTTGTAGTGTCCAACTCAAGACGACTACTTAAAATGTGGATACTATGTCTTGAAGTTTATGGACAGTATCTTCAGCAATTGGGGTGATATTATCAGGCTTGTTCAAGGGGTAATAAACTATTGTTTTATTTATTTTTTAATTACTTATCAAATTTGTGCACATATAATTTTGTTAACAAATTGTGTAACTAAGAGAATTAATTTACTATGCAGATCTTCATCGATATTCAAGACACCTACACAATGCAGGAACTCAACAAAATTCGTGAGAAATGGGTTGATTACATTCAGGCAAACGATGAAGATGAAGATTAAAACCAATAGGTAGAAAAATAATTATTATTAGTTTATGTATACTTTTTTTTAATATTTTGCATACAATTTTGGTAATCAATAAAATTATTATTTTATGGTTAGAATTTCTGGATTAATTTTTTAACAGGTGAGCCGTAATTAAAATCACGAGATTCGGCAACCAGCGGGAAAAATGTAAATTTCAGTGCATATCTAAAAAAAATTGACTTTTCGCGAGAGTTATATAAAGAACTCTCACAGAAACTGGCCCTCCGCGAGAGTTATCTGTATAACTCGCAAAATATTGGTTTCCATGACAAGTACCCCTCGCGAAAAGTCAGATTTCACGACGACTACCCATCATGAAAAGTCCCCCTCGCGATATGCCTTCCGCATCACTAGTTACGAAGACAGTGTTTGTACCCTCCCAAAAACCTTTTCGCATGAGTTATCAACCCTCTCGAAAACCCTTTTTTGTAGTAGTGCAAGTTGAGTCTTATGACAAGACCATCATCAAGACTCTGAAGAGACTATTGAAAAGGGCTAAGGGATTATGGGCCGACAAAATACCAAGTGTTCTTTGGTCCTACCAAATGAAAACCCGAACTCCTACTAGGGATGCAACATTCTCATTAGCATACAGTACTACAACATTCATTCTAGTCAAAGCAGGAATTCCATTAGCAAGGTACCAATGGCTCGACGAAGACACAAACTGGTAAAAGCTCAACCACAACCTTGATACTATCGATGAGTTATGTGATAAAGCTTACCCTTGCACTATAGTCCACTAGTAAAAGGTAGCTCGATACTACAACAAGAACATCAGAGTAAGAACCTTCAAACAAGGGGATTGGGTACTATGCCGAGTCTTCAAGAACACAATGAATGCAGGAGCAGGCAAGCTTGGTCCAACATGATAAGGTCCTTACAAGATCACCAGGGTGGTCGGATAGAAAGCCTACAAGTTCCAAGCTCAAGATGACCACAATATCCACAACAGCTAGAATACAATTCACCTTAAGTTATATCATTTCTAAACTCTAATTTTTAAACTTTGTTTATAGGTTCCTGGGTGTTGAATAACTTAGGCACTAGCCATTAGCTATCCCCTTTTAGCTCACCTCTAATGTAGGTACTTAGCGAGCCACCTCTTCCACTCTACAAGGAGTACTACTCACTCTGATCTCCATTTAGCATTTATCTTCTTGAACACATACTAACTTTAAGCATCAGTGGGCTGATGGCAGGCATTAGCCACCATTAGCATTTGTCTCTTTTGAAATTGTCTAGGCAACTCGACCCCTCAATATAACAAGGAGTCCTTCTTACTACAATTTTTATGTTGTGTTTATCCATGTCGAATAATTACTAACTTGAGTGTCGAAGAACATATGTTTTGTACGTTAGCTATACAACACTGGGAGAAAAATGGCATGGTTAAGGCCTGTCCATTTTCCATTTTAGCTGACCACGCTACAAGTTGTAATCTCAAGCTGTTACTGATTCCTAATTTCCTCGATTCCCTTGGGTCTTTACAAGCCCAACTAGTTCTAAGTTCACTTCACACCATTGACTCGTTTCATCAAAAAGATCACTTAGTCTAAGTATACTACCCCCAAGGGCACTTGATAAGTCGATTTTGTATGACTTATGATATATATTTTAGTTTGATATTTTATTAGTTTTAGAGTAATTATATGTTAATAATAATTCTTTTTATTTGTTTAGGTCTCAAATAGCCAAAAGTATATGGTTGGGTAAAATGTGACTGATGACGTGCACAAGGACTTTATGGTAATTTTGTGAAGGGATAATAGGATTTTGGGCTGGGAAGCCCATATCTTCTGGATAAGCCCATAAGCAGCGAGACAGAGGGCTGGTGTGGTAGAGACGAGCGACAGAGCACTGCGAGGGATGTTTGCGAAGGACGTTCGCGAAGGATGTTCACGAAGGACGTTCGCGAAGGATATTCGCAGAGGGTGTTCGTGAAAGACGTTCAAGAAGGATGCTACGCGAAAGGTCTTGACGAAGGACAAGCTTCTGAAGGGTTGTAGTTGGTGGACTTTTTTATAAATATTAGACTTCATTGTAATATTTTCATTACGTACATTTTTTTCTTGAGACTTTCAGAGAGAAATTAGAGAGATCGTTTTGAGTGTTCTTCCTATTTTACTCTCTATTTGTTGAGTTTTTGTGAGATACTTGTATTCAATCCGAAAGAGTTGCAATAGAAGAAGACATTATTGTTTGTGTGATTTTATCCACATCCAATTGGCGCCGTCTGTGGGAAGCTGATATAAGAAGCTGTGTTCTACAAAGCAAAAGGATCAAATTCCTGTGTTGAGACAAACCGAGTATTTAATTCGAACTCTTTCTTTTGCAATTCTTTTTTCATGATTGAATTTTCTACAATAGGCGAAGTGACAATGGTAAGATGCAAAGGATCTGTGAATTCATATGCCTCAATGGTCCAAGAGCGAGTTACCAATGATACCGATCGGACCAAAGATCTAGCGGCCAAGATGGATAGGATACTAGGAGTAATCCAAGGTTATGAAGGGAAAACCGACAAGACAATGGAGTTGATGCTGGAGATGCAGAAAACTTTTGAGGAAAAGCTAGAAGGCTTGAGAGAAGAGAATGGTGAGATCAAAGCACGATTAGATGGCAAGAAAGACAACTCAGAGAGAGAAAGAGAAGCCCGTAAAACTCAGAAGAAGGAGAAAGAAGCCACATGAAAACCTTGGAAGTCAAAGATCAAAGCACCAGGGGAACTTATCAGAAAGCCAAAGAACCAAAGAAAACTAAAGAAAATTAAGATTATGACAAAGCGAGCTCCTGCATGAGAACAAAGAAGACAGAACCTTTTCGGGGGAAGAGAAGCACGAGGCTTGAGAGTGAAATACCAAAGACGAAATTGTAGACGATAGAGAAGTTCGCTGTCGAGGATTTAGACGAAAGATTGATTGAGGAAGTGGCAAAATGAGTTGGGGGAGTTCGAGGATACTATCCGATGAATAGAGCCGCAAATGCAATGGAGGGCATCATAAAGACACCTTTCACTCAAAGATACAAAGGGAAGAGAGGCCGAAAGACTTCAACCTACTTGCATTAGACAAGTATGAAGGAGTAGGAGACCTGATGGCCCACCTCCTACATTACAAGCAGAGAATGTCAATGGAAAGGGTCACTGAAGCCTTGAACTACAAGGTATTCACCACCACTCTATCTAGGAAAGCTTTGTCTTGGTTCTGTCAGTTGCCCGGAAGGCTCCATCACAAATTTCACGTCATTCGACATAAAGTTTCTGGCACAATACCACAATTACCGTTCGCAGCAAAGGTCAATGGCAGATCTCTACATTGACCAACACTACGACAAAACTATGAGAGATTATCTAACAAGATTTATGGACCTCATGAGCCAAATCTTTGATCTTGACTCAAAGCAAGCCACCAATCTTTTTGTCAGAGGCTTGATAAAGGGCTCACACATGCATGAAAGGTTTCTGGAGTCCCCACCATACAACTTAGGTGAGTTAAGAGCTAGAGCCAAAGGGATCCTTTGTGTAGAGGAAAGCAGGCGATAGATTGCGAAGAATGCGACGATAGCCAACTCACAGAACAACTCGCAACCGGGAGAATCGAAGGATCACTACCAAAAGAAAATTATGAAAGCAAAGCGGGTAAGCCCCCGAGAGACATCGTAAGAGAGAAAAGGAAGAGTTCAGATTATTCTGGAGGAGCAGCGAAGAGATACAAAATGGACGAGGAAGAGTTCAACTGTATTTTCACAATGCAGTAAGAGAAGATCTTCCTAGAGTTAAAGAACCAGAACGTACTCAGGTAACCCAATTGAACCGTAGTCCCGGATCACATGAAGGATAAGACTAAATTCTGTATGTTCCATAATGATTACGGCCACACTATCGCCACCTACAAGAATTTGTATGCGCAGCTAAGGGCGATGATGAGAAAAGGAATGTTGCTAAAATACTTGAAGAAGAAAGTCCCGCTGGGGTTGATGGACAAACCTCGAGAAACTAAGAGAATGGTCATCAAGACGACGGGCGAAGGAGATGCGACGGATCCACAAACTAGCAAATTTGCCCAAAACCTCAAAATAGTGAATTTTATAAGGAAAGACGATGAAGAGAAAGATAGAAAGTATGATAGATATGTAGCCAGGAGAGAAGAGAGGAATTTCAGAACGAATTCCCTTGGGCGGCACGTCTTCAGGATTTTAGAAGAGAGAAATATCAGGCGAAGAGTCTCAACACTAATAGTCTTCACTGATGAGGATTTAGCCATAGTTGAAGTTCCACACGCCGATCCATTGATCATCAAACTAAGAATTGGGGACGCAATAGTATCACTGGTCCTAGTCGATGGAGGGAGCAGTTCTGTCGTGCTCTTTTCGAATGCTCTATGAAGGATGGGAGCAATAGAAGAATTGATCCAACCTGTGGGCACCCCGCATTAACCAGACGATAAGCTATAATGAAGATATGGCATGACAACCTATCTTCGATGAAGGTGTGGCATGGCATTCCCCCTTCGTTAGAGCATTGACAAGCTATAACAAAGATATGGCATGGTGACATATCTTCAGCGAAGGTGTGGCATGGCAGTCCACCTTCGTTAGAGCATTGACGAGCTATAATGAAGATATAACATGCTAACCTATCTTTGGCGAAGGTGTGGCATGGCAATCCACCTTCATTAGAGCATTGACGATTGACTATAATGAAGATATGGCATGATGACCTATCTTCAGCGAAGGTGTGGCATATCAGTTCACCTTTGTTAGAGCATTGAGATCACAAGACCATGGTGCAACATTCTATGTTTGGCGAAAGAAGGACAAGTCGTAAAAAGAAAAATAAGGCTGTAAAAGAGTGGTAAAGTGGCGAAGGAATGACAAGGCAACAAAGTGACGATAAGACGATCCATCCTCATCGAAACGTTAAAGATCATGAAGAATCAGCAATAAGACATAATGAAAAATTACAAGTGACGAAACTGTGATCTAAGCGATATGACTTGATTTCAAAAATGAAGTGTTAATTGGTATCGATAAATATTAATTATGCATCGGGAATACAAGTTATGCACAGAATAATCATTCCTATTTCCAGGTTAGCCTTAAGGGTTGTTTCTCTCTCCTATACGAAATTGGAGCATCTTGAAAGACATGCTTCGATTGGAACCTTCGCATCATCTCGGGAGATATAACGGTCCTCTCATGGTTGTATCTCCAGTCAAAAATATGATCTATCTCTTCTTCTTCACGAGGATGAGTGAACACGGCTAGGTGAGTTTTCCATGACAATGAGCTGCCTCCTTCAACTTCATCTACCTCAATAGGATCTTTATCTAGAAAATGTTGATAATGAAAAGACAGCGTGAAGAAAGTATAAGGAATCTTATTCGGCGCAGGCTCAACCATCAACATAAAGAAGGACGGTGAGTATATGGGGTTGCTTCTCAACGCGAAGGACAGCTCCATCGGAGGAAAAGGTACAATTTTGTACTCAGCAAGACCATGTCCTGGGTAAAAGTATCTGTGGTACGAAGGGACAGAAGATGAGATGAATCTGATAGGCACGATTGGAAGGAGACTAACTAAATCTTCTACGTAGTCGAACCTAAGAATATTTTGAGGTGGGATCCAGAAGTATTTATACCGAGTAAGGTTAGCTCCCCAAAAGGCTTCACACCCCAGTCCTCCGGTGAAGGCAAAGCTTCGACAGGTTGATAAGAAATTTTGTGCCAAAACAGACGACCTTGGCATCCTAGTCAATAGAGCCTTGTCCTCTGGAAGAGTTAGATAGAACCAAGGAGATGCAGGCCTATGTTTCTTTCTTCCGAGGAAAAACTCACGAGGTCAAGGCTTATGTTCAGGATCATAGAGCCAGACTTGGCAATCAAAAAGCTTGATCCATCACGACTTCCAAGGAATAGCTGAGGCGATAAATGAAGGCAGAAAACGAAAATTTTATTTAACACGAAGGAAAGCAATATAAATCTGATCATTCGATTAAATTTTTCAAAAAATACAATGTCTTGTCAAGGAGTTAAAAAAAAAATACAAGCTTTAGTCATTTATGTTCTGATGGCTGACCTTGACTAGGAGAAGTGAGTGCTTGTGAATCTTGCAGAGGAAGACAAGACTGGGGTGTATCTTTGTTAAGAAAGTCTAGGGTCTAAACCTCAAGAGACTGCAAGGTCAGAGGAGTGAAGCTGATGATCAGATTATCATCAAAGCCGCTGGAGGTCCCTAGAACTTCAAGGCAACCCTCCAATTTCGAAGCTCCACAGCTTACCACTACCTTTGACTTTGATTCTGCTTGATCCTTCGTTGAAGGATCTGAATGATTAGACTCGGAAGCTTGAGATCTACCTCCCTGGGCCTCAGTCTTGTCCTCAAGCTCTTCGACGAAGGTCACAGTCAGTTTCTCCTTCAATAAATAATAATCCAGGTCGTAATTGTTACCCTCAATCTTGTTCAAGGCATCATATTCTTCAGGACCTGAGATAATACGAGTCGAAGGATCAAGTAAGGCCTGATCCCATCCCAGTCGAAAGGTGTCACAGCTGGAAACCTCCATTAGTCATCTGAAGCACGAATGACTTTGGGAGAGAACTTCGAGGAATTTTTCCTTCTGTTGTAGCCTCGCTTGATGTAGCGCCCGGTTCATGTTTGACTCCATCAACTGGGCAGCCTCCTCAGCTTCTTTCCTTTTACGGGTTTGCCCCGAAATCTTGATCTCCTATTACCTGCACTTGTTCTCCTAAAGAGCAAGCATCTGCCAGAACAAAAAAATTCAGCTAAACAGAAAAGGGATTTTTCCAAAAGATGCAACTTGTTCAAGAAATTACCTTCACTAGTTTGTCATTTTTAAGCTGAAGAAAATCATCCTGATCCATCTGTTTCTTCCGATCAGCCACAACCTCATTGTACCTCAGCTCTGCCTCCTTCATTTTGGCTTCCCTTTTGGCAATGAGCGCCTGAAGTTGAGACTAAAGTTCCTTCTCCCTCAAAGAACTCATCTCCACACCGATTCGGAGGACAGAAGATACCTCCTCCATCAAGTTGTATGGGAAGGGGATGGCTTTGGGTGACTCAGGTATGGAAACGTCCTGCCCCTCGACAGGAGCCTTCACCGGGGATTGAACCTTCAGTGAACTAGGGGGAGTCCTCTCCTGAAAGACAAATTAGAAATTAAAGCGACGACCAATCAAGAAGATTATGCATAGCGGAAGCAAAGCTTAGAACATGCTTACCAAAAGATCAACGATTTATGGTGAAGGAGACTTTGAGCTGAAGAGAATCTTGGATATTGTCAGCTGATCTTCCGGCGAAGGATCTGGAAGATCAGAAGGGTAAGCAAAGGATATTGGCTGAATCTGAACAAAGTGAGAGGTTACGAGTTTACCAGGGGGAAGTTCGGAGTCATTTTGCTTCGTCTTCTTCAGTGGAGGTTGTTCCAGAGAAGAGCCCAAAATATCCTTCGAGCCTTGTAGGGTGGAAGAAGGGTAGGATTTTTGTGGCTCTAGAGACTTTTGCCCCAAAGTCTTCGATGCAGTGCTTTTTACGTTCAAAAAACTCTGAGCCCTTTTCTTGGGGTCCTTCGAAGCTTCGATAGTCTTGGTTGAAGGTCCCGTAGCACTCTTTTTGGGAGGGCCTTCCGCAGTCTTAGTGCCTTCCTTGGTGAAGGGCAAAGGCTCCATGAAGTCGATCGCTACAAGACCCCGATGACGTCCCAAGCCTCACTAAACTCACCCTCCTCAGGGATTCCTAGATGGCTGAAGGGACCACTTAGTTCTTCATTTCAAGGCTTCCTGAGCCCATGCGTGAATGTGCACGTCTTGTCCAACATCTTAGCCATCCTCGGATCCTTCTTACGAAGCTCGGCACTATTTGGCGCATAAAAGAAGGGGTGTCCCAGGCCGATGGAAAATGCGAAGGGGAAGCACCTCATGAGAATCGACAGGGTAAGTTTATTGATAACCTTTGAGATATGGAGAGCTGTAAACTTGGTCAGAATGGCAAGCGTCCTCAGATAAGCCAGACGCTATTCCAAAAGGGTAGGAATAGGAGGAGAAGGAAGCTCTGAACCAGAGGGAGCTGGGCGAAAGAAAGAATTGGTCAAAAAAAATTTCAACAGATTATAAGTAAATCAGACAGCGATTGGGAGAAGAATATTACCAATGTTGTAGCCCCTTCGGAATGGAAAGAGATTCCTCTCGAAGACAACGGAAGACCAATTTCCCGTAAGCAAGAAAAATGTTTTGATTTCTAGGTCCTTGTTCGGGATACCAGTAAACCAAACCCAGTTCTTCCTGGGAGTTAGGTGGTAGTGAGGGAACTTGGACACCCTGCTGGAGCGAACCCTGGTGAAGCAGTAGAGGAAATTGTCAATGGTCAGTCGCAGATCTTTGACTAGTGATAAGCACAGGAATTCGATTATTTGGCGTAAAGAATTGGGTGGAATTTGCAAAAAGTGGAGATTGTAGACGGAGTAAAGGTAATGGTAGAAAGGGTGAAGAGGGAAGCGGATGAGTTGTAAATGGGGTTCACTGACCACTAGAGAGTCGGGGGGAAGAATGGAGGGTTTTTCTTCCCATCCTTCATATTTAGGGTCAAGGAATTCAATGTAGCAATCAGCTAGGATCTCACATTCCTCCCTAATCCGAGCTAAAGTTGGATGAACTGGAACAGAAGAAGAAGCCATACTCAAGGTTAACTTTTGGAACAAGGTCGAAGGAAGGGAGTTGCAGATTTTAGCTGAGAGTGAGGATGGCTCAGTTTTTCCAGGAGTTTTCGTAGAGAGAGCTCACGATTTTCAGAAATGATGAAGAGAAGTGGAGAAGACAAAGTTTTATTGATTAGAAAAGGGGGTTTCCTCTGTCGAAGAGATCTCGGGAAGCGTGAATGGCTTTGGCAGGAGTATGAAGCTATAGGGAAGCTACACGTGGTGACCATCAAGATTCAAAAAGGAGAATGTCGTTTCATCTTCGCATTTTTAAATAATTTAAAATTTGTAAGATGAAAAGGGGGAATTGGTTGGGTAAAATGTGACCGATGACGTGGACAAGGACTCTATGGTAATTTTGTGAAGGGATAATAAGATTTTAGGTCGGGAAGCTCATATCTTCTAGATAAGCCCATAAGTAGCGAGATAGAGGACTAGTGTGGTAGAGACGAGCGACAAAGCACTGTGAGGGATGTTCGCGAAGGACGATCGCTAAGGATGTTAGCGAAGGACGTTCGCAAAGGGTGTTCGCGAAGGGTGCTCTACGAAAGGTCTTGACGAAGGACAAGCTTTCGAAGGGTTGTAGTCGGTGGACTTTGTTATAAATGTTAGACTTCATTGTAATATTTTCATTACGTACATTTTTTACTTGAGACTTTCAGAGAGAAATTAGAGAGATCGTTTTGAGTGTTCTTCCTGTTTTACTCTCTGTTTGTTGTGTTTTTGTGAGATACTTGTATTCAATTCGAAAGAGTTGCAATAGAAGAAGACATTATTGTTTGTGTGATTTTATCCACATCCATTATGAAAAGGAAGTAATTCGGATAAAACTAGAAGAAGAATACGAAGATCGGTGAAGAATGGGCTTAAAACCTCATTCTAAAGGCAAAAAGGCATTGGATCCAATGCCAAAGCGCCACGGCAGATGGTCGATCCCGCCTCAGTGCTCAAACATGAGGAACCCAAGAATTATATTCTGTGCCCAGAGCACCGCGGCAGGAATGCTTATGCATCACAGCACCTAAAGAAAAATGAGAAATCCCAGGAACCCAAGGTTGGAGTGCTGCGATGGATATGGACCTATGCAGCGGCACGACGGAAATTTTGATTGAAAGATCTAATTTTATCTTATCCAATTCAAATCCGAACTTGATTAGATATTAGAGTTGTAGTCCTTATTAGTTCCTAAACATACAGAGCTATAAATAAACCTACTGAGGGTTTATTGAGGGGACTTTTGGAAGGCATAGAGATTGAAGAGCAATAAGATTACTAGGAGAAAAAAAATGTTATGTAAACCTGCGTTTTCTTCTACTTTTGGGTTTCTTCTCTCCTCGATTTTATGATTGTAACTAGGATAATTATTCTTCATTTAATTATGAACCAAGTTCTTTATTCTAGGGCTGAGACGTAATTCAAACATGATTATGCTTTTGATTTAATTAAATTAAGTTTCCACTATACATTGATTTATTTGTGTATCTACTCTTCTCTTAATACTTTCAATTCTTAAGGGCCCAAGTGTTAAATGATTCCATGATTTAAGATGATATCGAGAGATAGAATCTATCAAAGCAGAATACTTTAGATTGAATGAATAGTAGATATATATTAACATGATCTAAGAGATTAATAGTTAAATCTATAATAATTCCATTGAAGTTAATAAATCGTTTAGACTTAAATTCTTATAGAGATATGATGGGTTAGTAATTTAAGGATTAATCTAATATATTTTGAGAGAAAATATTAGTTGGCCTAGGTAATTAAATCTTCAAATAAAGTATAGTGAAAATTATGTTAAATAATCAATAGTATATGAGTGTTTGAAGTGAAGTCTTAAGCCCTATATTTTTTCATCATTTGAATTCAATCCTTATTCTTTTCAATTTTTAATTTTAGTTTTCTTTTCAACTCTAAATTTCATTCAATCAAATAGTATTTGAGATAATCAATTTTAGTACTTAGTAACATTTTTTCCTTGTGGGTTTGACACTCTTACTCCTTTTTCTATATTACTTGAATCTATATAGTACCCTTGCTAGAATTTGCATCAAGTTTTTGGCATCATTTTTAGGGACTATTTGTTTTTACTGATATTAATACTAGTTATATCTTTGCTAGTTTGTTTTTTATTTTTTTAGTTCTTACTTGATTGTTCTGTTTTCGTAGGAATTCTTTGTGTATGAGACATACAAGCAGTTTGAAACTTGTACCAATCGACCTTGATATTGACAAGACACTTAGGAGACTAAACCAGGAGAAAAAACAAGTGGTTATTGAAGAAGAATCTGCAATGGGGGAGGAGAATAACGGTGAAAACGAAGTGCCTATTAGTAACAATGAAGTGCCTAATATGGCACTTAAGGATTATTCTATTTCCAATGTTTCAAGGATTTGGAGGCTGCTCATTCAAGCTAATACCTTTGAGATCAAGCTGACAATCATTCAAATGTTCCAATAGTTGGTTCAATTTGGAGGGTTGACGAATGATGATCCTAATCTTCACATCACCAATTTCTTGGAGATTTGTGATACCTTTAAGCATAATGGAGTGACCGATGATCCCATAAGACTTTGGTTGTTTCTGTTCTCTCTTCAGGACAAGGCAAAGACTTGGTTGATTTCATTACGTCTAGGAATGATCACAACTTGAGATGGGCTGGTTCATTCTTTTCTTGCTAAATATTTTCCAATAGTCAAATCTGCTAAGATGAGGAATGATGTCACTAATTTCTTACAAAAAGATCAAGAGTCTCTCTATGAAACTTGGGAGAGATTTAAGGATCTTTTGAGGAAGTGCCCACACCATGGTTTGCCAACGTGGATGCAAGTGCAAACCTTTTATAATGGTTTGCACCCAAATACTTAAACCATGGTAGATGTAGCAAGTAGAGGTGTTCTAGTTAACAAGACACCGGAGGAGGCTTATGAGATAATTGAAGTCATGGCTAGTAACAATTTTATGAAGCCTACTGATAGATCCGCACCAAGGAGGAAGACTGGCATTTATGACATTGATTCTTTTAATAATTTGCCTACTCAAGTTGCTATTTTGAATAATAATTTGAAGAAATTGAATGTCAATGCTATCTCTAATGTTATTTGTGAAAATTGTGCAAGGGGTCATCCTAGTGTGGAGTGCAAAGCTGGAAACCCATTTAAAGCAAACTCATCAAAGCAAGAGAATTATGTGGCTAATAACAAATGTTAATACAATCCCTACTCGAATAATTTCAACCAAGGGTGGTTGAATCATCTTATCTTCTCATGGAGAAAAAATGCTAATGTGAAAAGCCACCTCCTAGTTTCCAATCTGAAGAGAAGAAGCTGAACTTGGAAGATATTTTAGGGAAGTTCATACAAGAGACCACCAGTTTCATGAATGAGACTAGATCTAATTTCTATAGCCAAGGTGCAAGTATCCGCAACCTTGAACATCAAGTGGGGAGATCTCTAAGCTATTTGCAAAAAGAACTCAAGCAGTACTACTTAGCAACACCGAGACCAATCCTAAAGAGCATGACAAAGCCATCACTCTTCAAAGCATCAAAAGGGACCAGGCAGCAAGAAAACAAGGAGGATATCTTGACTTCCAAAGATCAACCTTCTAATTCTATTCCTCCTTCACTTCCTAAACCTTCATCTAATGCTATCCCTTTTCCTCATAGATTGAAAAAGCAAAATTTAGATAAACAATTTTCTAAATTTATTGACATTTTAAGAGTTTTCATATTAATCTTCCTTTTGTAGATATGCTAAAGAAAATGCCAAAGTATGCTAAACTGTTGAAGCAAGTTTTATCTAATAAAAGGAAATATGTGCACAATGAGAAGGTGATTCTTACACAAGAATATAGCGCTATTCTTCAAAGGAAGTTTCCTCCTAAGTTGAAATATCCAGGGAGTTTTAATATTATTTTCACTGTTGGTGATTTTAATTTTGATAAAGTTTTATGGGATCTTGGTGCAAGTGGTAATTTAATTCCTCTTTCTATTTTTAGGAGACTCGGATTAGGGGAAGTGAAACCTACTAAGTTTCCTTGCAACTAGCGGATAGGTCTATCAAGTATCCAAGAGGAGTCATTGAATATGTTTTGGTAAAGGTAGATAAATTTATTTTTGCAGCTAATTTTATTGTCTTAGATATGGAAGAGGATCGGAAAGTTCCACTTATTCAAGGTAAGCCTTTTCTTGCTATGAGAAGAACTCTTATTGATGTCCATCAAGGTAAGTTGATTTTGAGAGTTCAAGATGAACAAGTTACATTTAAGTATTTTGATGCTATGAAATTTTCATCTGATATTAATGCATGCTTTGCAATTAGTGTTTTAGATAGGGTAGTAGCTAAAACATTTCATGAAACGTTTCCTACTTCATCTTTAGAAAATTGCATTGTGAATGGTAGAACTCTAGGGGCTTTTTGTGAGCATGATAATATGTTTGAATGTGTTTAAAATCTTGATGAATTGCCCACTTATGAGTTTCCAAGGAATGCTAAGTTTAAGGAATTAGGGGCTGTTCAAAATGATGATAATCCATCAAAAGAGGAGCCTCTTACTCTTGAGCTTAAACAATTACTGTCACATCTAAGGTATGCTTTCTTAGAAGACTGTTGTTATTTTCTAGTTATTATTAATTCTTCTTTGAATGATTTAGAAGAGGAAAAGCTATTAAGGGTCTTGAGGGAGCATAGGAAAGCAATTGGGTGGACTATTTCAGACATCAAGGGAATAAACTCATCGATATGTATGCACAAAATTCTCATGGAGGATAGTTATAAGCCTACCGTTCAACCACAACGAAGATTGAGTCCATCTATGCAAGAAGTGGTAAGGAAGGAGGTTTTGAAGCTTCTAGATGCGGGAATAATTTATCCAATTTTGAATAGTACATGGGTAAGTCCTATTCAAGTAGTTCCTAAGAAAGGAGGCATGACTGTTGTGAAGAATGAAAACAATGAGCATATCCCTACAAGAACGGTTACTGGTTGTAGAGTTTATATTGACTACCAGAACCTTAATGATAACACACGAATGGATCACTTTCCTTTGCCTTTTATTGATTAAATAGTGGAGAGACTTTCCGGTCATGATTACTATTGCTTCTTATATGGTTATTTGAGGTACAACCAAATTGCCATAGCACCGGAGGATCAAGAGAAGATCACATTTACAAGCTCATATGGCACTTTTGCTTATTGACGGATGCGTTTTGGATTTTGCAACACACCTGCCACTTTTCAACGTTGCATAATGTCCATCTTCTTTGATATGGTCGAAAAATATATTGAAGTGTTTATGGATGATTTTTTTATTTTTGGTTGTTCTTTTGATGATTGTCTATCTAATCTTTCTTTTGTTTTGTAGTGATGTGTTGACACAAACTTGGTTTTAAATTGGGAAAAGTGTTATTTTCTGGTAAGAGAAGGACTTGTGTTGTGACATCGTATTTCTATAAAGGGAATTGAGGCAGACCATGCTAAAATTGATGTGATAGAGAAGCTTCCACCACCTACAACCGTTAAGGCGGTTAGAAGTTTTCTTGGTCATGGGAGTTTTTATAGAAGATTCATAAAAGATTTTTCAAAAATTTCTAAACCTCTATATGTTTAATTAGTTAAGTATTCATTGTTTGATTTTTCTAAAGAATTTTTAGTTGCTTTTAAAAGTCTTAAATCTAAATTGATATCATCTCCTATTATTGTCGCACCTAATTGGGAATTACCTTTTGAATTAATATGTGATGTTAGTAATTTTGCTATAGGTGTTGTTTTAGGGCAGCAGAAAGGTAAGATTCTTCATGTCATATATTATGCTGATAGGGACACAATTGAATTATGCAACTACCATAAATGAACTTTTAGTGAATGTTTTTGCTTTTTACAAATTTTGGTCTTATTTGATAGGTTCCAAGGTGATTTTCTATACCGACCATTCGGCTTTGAAGTACTTGTTTACTAAGAAGGATGCTAAGCCAAGGTTTCTGCGTTGGAGATTAAAGACAAGAAAGGAACCAAGAATTTAGTTATGGTTCATCTTTGACTGTTAAATTATATGGTACTTGAAGAAGGAGTTGATAGTTTGATTTATGAAATATTTCTAGATGAACAAATTTTTTCTATACAAGAGGTACCATGGTCTGTGGACATTGTTAACTACTTGGCTAAGAAGATTTTTCCCCCGAGATGAATTATCAAAGGAGGAAAAAGTTTTTCTCGAATCTAAAGTATTACATCTGGGATGATCCTTTCCTATATAAGCATTATGTGGACCAAATGATTAGGAAAAGTGTGCCGAAAGAGGAGATGAAGCACATTCTTCATCATTGTCATTCCCATGAAGTTGGTGGTCAGTTTGGAGCTACTAAAATGGCAGCCAAAATTTTACAATCAAGATTATATTGGCTTTACTATTTTTAAAGATTCATTTAATTTTATTGCTAATTGTGATAAATGTCAAAGGGTTGGGAATATATCTAGGAAAAATGAGATGCCTCTAACAAATATTTTAGAAATAGAATTATTTGATGTATGGGGTATTAATTTTATAGGTCCTTTTCCAACTTCTTTTTCTAATCGTTTAATATTGGTGGTTGTAGATTATATCTCCAAGTGGGTTGAAGCTGTAGCACTTCCAACCAATGATGCTTGGGTGGTGGTTAAATTTCTTAAAAAGAATATCTTCACAAGGTTTGGCACACCAAGGGCTATTATAAGTGATGGGGGATCTCATTTTTGTAACAACCAATTTGAGTCATTACTTAGTAAGTACTGAGTAACACATTGGATTGCAACTCCTTATCATCCACAAACAAGTGGCCAAGTTGAGGTATCCAATCAGGAGCTTAAGTGAATTTTGGAGAACACGGTTAGTACATCTAGGAAGGATTGGTCGAATAAACTTGATAGTGCTTTGTGGGCTTCTAGGACTACATTCAAGACACCTATTCAGCTGTCTCCATCTTGATTGTTTATGGTAAATCTTGTCATCTTCCGGTTGAGTTGGAGCACAGATCTTTTTAGGCTATTAAATTTTTGAATTTTAACTCATGAGCTGTGGCAAAAAAGCAGTTGTTACAATTGAATGAGATGGAGGGGTTTCGTAACAATGCTTATGAGAATGCCAATATTTATAGAGATAAGAAAAAAAGGTGGCAAGTTAAGCATATTCAAAGGCGAGAGTTTAAAGTTGGTCAAAAAGTTCTCCTTTTCAATTCAAGACTCAAGCTCTTTCCAGGTAAATTGCAATCAAGGTGGTTCAGACCAGTTGTTGTTAGCAAGGTGTTGCCATCAGGAGCAATAAAGGGTCATCATCCATCAAAGGGTACTTTTACAATGAATGGACAGTGGCTAGAGCTTTATTCAGACAATGATTTTAGCAATGAGAGAGTATTCGTTGAACTTTCTGTTCCAATGTAGAAGAGTGACGAAAGTCTAGCTAACGACTTTAATTTTAGCGCTTTTCAGGAGGCAACCTAATTTCTTTTCCCTTTGTTTTGAACAATTTGATTTTTGATTTTTGACTTTTAGTTTTTGTTTAGTTTTATTTTTTAGGTTTTTAGTTTTACTTTATTTAATTTTTCATTTAGGATTAGGATTATTTTTAATTTTCAATTTTTTTATTTTTAGTGTTTCAGAATTTAATTTAGGTAGATTATTTTTAGATTTAATTAGTTTGTAGTTTAGGATTATTTTTGTTTTTATTTATTTTGATTTTTAATTATTTTTGTTTTATTTTTTAGGAAAAACAAAGAAGAGTCATGTCCAGTAGGTGCATTGCGGTGCATGATTTTTTCGTTGAAGGATTGCAGATAGAGGCAAAACCGCAATGGTAGTATTCGATTCGCACCACAATGCGTATGGAAACAAAGTTAAGTCACAACCCGTGGTAAAACTATCACGGCAGCTGAGCCCCAATTCGAATTTTAATTTTGAAATTAGGGTGCACGCCGCGGTGGATAAGGACTCACACCACAGTGCGATGCACCCAGCATGCTTAAAAATTGGTATTCTCTTCATTTTTCTTATTCGTATCTCTATTTTCTCTCCATCAAACATCATAAACCATATTTTCGACCCTTATGCTTTGATTTGCTTGAGTTTTCTTGCTTGAATCCTTGAGATTTTTGAACTAGCAAGGCGGATTTCATGAATTCTTTGGAGATTTTCAGTTCATCATTGTATTTATGGTTGGGTCATGAATTTAAGTTTGGAATCTATCCTTGTACAAGTTCTTGTAAGTGTTTCATGTCTTATTTGAGTTGATTAAGTATTATTACGATTGATGCATGAATGGGTATGAGATGAAATAGGAGCCATTGTCTGTGACTATCTCTTTGGGCACTCCAACATGGCAAATGACATTCTTCCAAATGAAGTTCTTTACCTCATGGTCTCAGACTTGGTGGTATGCCTTGGCCTCTACCCACTTGGTGAAATAGTCTGTGATTGCGAACATGCAAACTCATTGGCTAGGGATTGCAGGAAGCTTCCCCACAATGTCCATGCCCCATTTCATGAAGGACCATGGAGAAATGATGGGTTTAAGTTGCTCTAGAGGAAGATGAGATACCTCTACGAAGCGCTGGTAGCTATCGCAAAGCTTAACGTGGCTGGTCGAGTCCGAGCGCATAGCAGGCCAATAGTAGCCTACGGTGAGTGCTCAATTAGCAAGGCT
Organism: Ulmus americana; assembly: GCA_010015005.3. Lineage (NCBI taxonomy): Eukaryota > Viridiplantae > Streptophyta > Magnoliopsida > Rosales > Ulmaceae > Ulmus > Ulmus americana. Next base: position 17,785 of record WUAT03043976.1, read on the forward strand.
ACATCCCCCGACATAGTTACCGCACTCACCTATGTGGAGTTCTGCTAGAATGTGGCTTGCCTCAATTGGAGTAATGCAATTGAGGTAGGGTTATGAGAAAGATCTCCTTCAGAGCTAGCCATCGAGGATGGTAAATCTTGTACCCTTAGCCCAGAGGTGTTACGCTATGTTCTTATTAGGTGGAAGCTCGATTTTTGTCTGATAGCAGACAATTGGAGCCATCCATGTATGAGTTGCATCTATAGTTGTAGTCTCGGTTAGAGGATCCTTCCAGATGGTAGGCCATTGGAGATAGATGAGAGGAATGGCCTGGGACTCATTTGTAGGGATGGGTGAACCCAGATTGGCTAGAGCATCCGCATGACTATTCTCAAGTCTGGGGACTTCAATAATGTTGAATTCCTCAAATACGAACTGTAAAGTCTTCACATGAGCCAAGTAGGATGCCATCTTGGAGTCTCTGACTTGGTAGGTTCCAAGGAGTTGGTTGACTACCAACTGGGAATCTGATGGGATGTCGAGTTTCTTTATGCCCATATCTTTGGCGAGGGTGAGTCTGGCAATAAGGGCTTCATACTTAGCCTCGTTGTTAGTAGCATGGAACCCGTAGTGGATGGCTTGTTGGATCAAATCCCCCTCGAGTGAGGTTAGGACTAAAGCGATGAAGGACCCATTGACATTGCTTGAACCATCAACTAGGAGCGTCCACTTGGATTTAGAGCACTCTATAAGATTGAGTAATTCCTTGTCAACTTGTGGAGTAGCATTCGGGGCGGTCTACAATAAGGTCAGCCAACATTTGCGACTTGAGTATAGTGCGCAGTTTGAAGGTGACATCATACGCGCAAAGTTCTACGGCCTACTTGGTGAGTCGTCTGGAGAGCTCAGGCTTATGTAGGATGCTCTTCAAAGGGTAAGTAGTGAGCACAATGACTGAATGGTACTAGACGAAAGGCCGTAGCTTGCGGGCTATAGTGATGAGTACAAGTGCAAGCTTTTCTAGCTGAGTGTAGTGTTTCTTAGCGTCAAGCAAAGATTTGCTCACATAGTAGACTGGGAATTGCTTGTTCTCCTCTTCAAGGATGAGCACGGCACTCACGGCAGTCTTAGAAACTACAAGGTAGATGAATAATTGTTCTCCATCCTTGGGCTTGGAAAGGAGTGGAGGGGAAGTGAGGTACTCCTTAAGATCTTGGAGGTCTTGCTCGTAGGCCAGAGCCCACTCGAAGTCTTTGGACTTGCGTAGTGTGCTAAAGAAGAGGTGGCATTTTTTAGAGGAGCGTGAAATGAAGCGGAAGAGTGTAGCCACTCAACTAGCTAGGTGTTGGATATCTTGAATTCATGTGGGAGATGGGATGTTCATTATTGATTGTATCTGGTCTTGGTTGGCTTCAATGCCACATTGTGTGACCATGAAGCCAATAAACTTACCAGATGCTACTCCAAAGGAACACTTGGTGGGATTGAGCTTCATGTTGTATTTATGTAGGACCTCAAATGCATGGCAAAGATGATCAAGGTGTTGGTCTATATGGAGAGACTTGACGAGCATGTCGTCTATATAGACTTCCATGGTGTCTCCAAGGTAGTCTGTGAACATTTTGTTGACCAACTGTTGGTAGGTTGCACCCGCATTCTTCATACCGAAAGGCATGACCTTGTAGCACAAGATGTCCCTCTTAGTGATGAATGTAGTCTTTTCTTGGTCGTCTGGGTGCATGAGGACCTGATTGTAGCCTGAGAAGGCATCTATGAAGTTGAGGAGCTCATGACCAGCGGTAGCATTTACTAGCATGTCGATGTGTGTGAGAGGGAAAGAGTCTTTGGGACAGGCCTTGTTAAGGTCTGTGAAGTCGATACACACTCTCCACTTCCCATTCTTCTTATGTACTATGACTATGTTGGCTAGCTAATCGGGGTAGTGTACCTCACAAACTAACCCGATGTCAAGTAGCTTATGGAATTCTTCATTGATAACCTTGTTATGCTTTGGAGCGAACTTGCATCACTTTTGCTTGATAGGAGGATGGTCGAGGTTGACTTGGAGCTTGTGAACCATAACATCTAGGCTGATACCAATCATGTCCTTATGGGACCAGGCGAAGTAGTCATGGTGCTACTTGAGGAACTCGATGAGTGAAAGGCAAAGGTCGAGTCTAAGTTGAGCGCCAACCAGAACCTTGTGATATGGAAAGTCTAGATGGATGGAGACATCATCCAGCTCATCTATGCCCGGTCGATTCGAATTTGCATGCTCAACCGAGGTAGACTGTAATTGCTATAAAGTAGTGGGCTTGGCCATCAAGGTGTTGTGGTAGCAGTCGCGTGATACACCTTGTTCACCTTTGATTTCTTTAACTCCCCACTTGGTAAGGAACTTGATGAATTGATGGAAATTAGAGGGGACCACCCTTATCTCATGGATCCATGGCCTATCAAGGATGACATTGTAGGCTGATGGACTGTCGAGCACAATGAAAGTGATGTGCAGGTTCACTCTAGCAGCGTAAAATGGAAGAATGATTTTTCCCAATGTGAAGTTCTGCTCTCCACTGAATCCGACAAGGATTGTAGAGTGGCGGTGAATGGGGGATTCTCCTATGTTTATCTCCTTCAAGGCATTGAGCAAGATGACATTGGTGGATGAGCCATTATCAACGAGGATCCTTTTGCTTCTATAGTTGATGATAAGCACTGAGATGACGAGAGTGTCATGATGAGGGTGGAGTCCTCATTGTTCACAAAGGAGAGCACAAGATTGGAGGCTACAACCAGTGTAGTCGGGGAAGGGCTAGTCTCCGGGTTGACTGCAACACATGTATTGTTGATTTGTGATTCCTTCACCTATTTGTTTTGATGATTTCTACAATTGATTGGAAAATATTTCACAT
>WUAT03044087.1:0-13782 GCA_010015005.3 Ulmus americana
ACTTTAGTTGTTCTAGCTTTCCATTTTTTTTTTCTGTTCAATTTTCAATATGTATATATATATATATATATATATATATATATTTTACAATGGAAATCTAAATTCCTTTCCTTATACACACTCATACACAATAAATCACATTTTTTTGAGTTAATTAAATTTTTGTTTTTTGAATAAATTTATGTTTTAATTTGCTATAATAATGGATTCATAATCTGTAGGGGAAAAAAATCCCTCCCAAATAATTTTTGATTTTGAAAAGATCATTATTCTCTCAAATTCCTCCTTGAGGCATAGTGCTATACAAGAAATCCAAAAGCATGTTTGCAGGTTCTTGATGCCTTTTTTGTGACAATTGACATGCATTATGATTTTATTAGCTATTGCCACCACTGCAGAGATTCTCAAGCATTTTCATGGGATGAACTTGGTCAGATCATTTTCCCCAACTTTAATTTGATTCCTTTTGAACTCTGCTCTGTCTATGATGGTAATCTCTTCTTAACTTGTTCAATTTTTTGGTTTTGGTAGTAGCATGGGTGCAGGTATATCTAATCACTCATCCCCATGTTTTTGTTTCCCTAATGTTTTGCAAATTTATGGGGCTTTGAGTAGCTATACCCTTATAAATAATTGGCCTCATAACAGTAATTATTGTTTGCTGTTTATTGGTTTTTTTTTTTTTTGAATTAGGCACCATCATCATTTTAGAATTGTCATACAATTTAAATTTGTTTTGGGTGTGAAAAAACAATGAATTTTTGGATAATTCTCTGACCCTTTCATTTACTAAATGGTGTCAGCTGTATCTTAGAATGTAACATTTTTTTTTCTAAAGGAAATAAAACTGTATATCGTAACTAACATCATGTATAATTACAAGATAAGTTGAAAAGAGTTAAAATAGTATATCATAACTAACATCATCTTTAACAGCTCGGAATTCATAATTCCCTTTGCATTTGAGTCAGCTGCATGTGTCACTAGCCAAGCCTTTCTTGACAGTAACAATGACTAAAACAGTTAAATCAACATCTCCAGCAGCAAGATAGGTCTTCAATGGGAATGAGCCATACAAAAAACCCTGCGAGGAGAGTGTAAGCTATTATAAAATATTTCATTTCTCTTATACTATCTTTGTAGATTTTGGTGTTTGTCTCATTTCCACTGAAGAGCTATCTTGGTGATTGGGATGTTGATTTGACTGTTTTACCTTTATTAATGTGAGGATGATTTGGCTGGTGGCATATGCAGTTTACTCAAAGGCTGAGGGGACTGATCTGAATTCCATGTTAAATATTTTCAATACATTCAGGCATATGTTTGTCTTTTCAACTTATATATTTCACAATTACAACGTTTCTTGTAGTTCTGCATGGTGTTAGTTAAATAAACCAATTTATTTTATCCTTTTGAAAACATTGAGAGTTTTTGAAAAATTACATTTTAATTAAGATGCCAGCTGACAAGGTCTACCACATGTGTCATACTACCCTCTTCTGGTTGTATTTGGGCACACACTTGTGGTTAGCACTAGCGATTAGATATGGAAACTGAAAAATTGACAGCCATGTCAATTTGTTGATATATAAATTTATAAGGGTCTTACCATCTTTGTAATTTTATTGCTGTTATTACTCTTGTTTGTCTATTAGTTCAACTTCGTCAGTTAAATAGTTTGTACACTTTTCTATTTCAAAGACAAGACATTCCAAACATCTAATCACAATATTTTGTTTGTTTCTTTTCTATCATTGTCCGAAAAAATACCACTATGAACCATTCTCATAATAGATGACTCTGTCTATTGATTTGTTCCAAGTTATCACACAAGACTTAAATGAGTAGAGTATACATGTGTGGTATACTCCGCTAGCCGAGACTATGCAGAAGATTATCAATGATCCTACCATTGCTGCAAATATAGCAAATTATAGTAGAAAAAGATTGCACCTACAACAAAGACAGTGGGGCAGAAGAAGCTGAAGACAACAAAATGAAGTTTCAAATATTACATAAGATTTAGTTTTTGAAACGTTTTCTCTAAAATATGGAGTACTTTTTGGAGCTAAATTTGGATTGGTTTTGATTAGGAAACACTGAATTTCTTTCTGATTATCATATTTTGGTAAACTGATGGTTAGGACTAGTTTGGAGCATGTTATATTTTGAACTGCCAGTTTGGTATATTTTGGAATTGGTATCACTCTGTGCAGGGGAATGATTATATTTCAATATTTGTTTTGGAACATATGGTGACTTTGTAATTCTATATTTGAATGCCAATTTTAACATATTCCATTCAATAGAATGTTAAATTTCTTCTGCATTTTGTTCTATATTTTTTTGGGTCCTTTTTGTGGTATAAATATAATACTTCTTCTTATATAGCATTTATATTGGAAGTGGTGAATCATAAATTGTTTAGTTTGTCATAAGAGAATATATCCTTAACAAAGTCAATGTGATCGAGCAACAAACAAGGGATTATATCTTAAGAAGATAGAGAGATAGTATGAAGCAAAGCAATGATTCTCTGCAAGTAGTCAGTGCATAAATTGGGTGTTTCTGGTTTGAGTAGCATCAAGAAGTCTTCTTTCCATTGTTGTAACTAGTGGAAGTATTTATTCATAATTTTTTGTTTCTAATATGAGATATGTTTGGTTAGTTTTGAAGGAGTCAATGGATTTTGCTAGAAGATGAGCTAGAGATCCTTTAACTATTTATTCATATTAATGTTTACTAGAGGCTTTTCTTGGTGATGAACACCATTTGACACATTGCTATTTAAATATCTTATTAATTGAGGTTGAACAATTTCCGAATGGAGAAGTAATAAATTATGATAATCAAATGTTTATGAATGAATAATAGTTTTATTAGTTAAATTTGTTTCTCTATATCAATGATTCACACAACAAGTTTGATTAAAGCATGTCATCCACTAATAAACATCATATACCACAAAAAATAAATATCATAAAGTCCAAAGTCAAGTATCCAACATATACCATAGACAAGTATCTAAACAAGTTAAAGGACATAAAATATAACTAACCTCAATCCACAATTGCACAAATTTGTAATTAAAGAACATAAACACGACATAGTAATTATATGTAAAATCCTAAATTCGGCCTAAAAAATAAAAATAAATAAATAAATAAAAATCATCCTAAAGTTTGAAAACTCACCAATTAATCCATATAATTTCTTCCAAATGGTTCAAAGAAATTCCCAGCCTTAAGTACGACATGCACTGAAAATATTATGCAAATTCAACCAAAAAAATACTTAAATTTGGAAAACCCTAAAATTCAAAAAAAAAAAAAAAAAAAAAAACTTACCTCAATTGCTTCAAAGCACCAACAACCAATTTCGGATCATAAAATGTTCAAAATACAATGGGGAATGGTTAGAAGAAATTGCAAGGGGGCACAGAAGTTGGGTTTTTTGGGGGTGTTTGTGTGTTCTGGCGAGGCTGCTGGTGGTTTAAGCTAAGCGGATTTTAGGTGATGGTACTAACCTCCACTAAACATCTAGCGCACCACGTGTGAGACATCGCTCACTTAATCGAATTTAGTGTTTCTATTAGAATTTTGCAAGTTTCTAAATTCCACATTTGATATTATACATTTTTACTTTTATGTAGGTTTCGAGCTTCTAAATTTGATATTATTATGTAAGCTTTACATAGGCATTTTAGACATTTCCATCTGTAGAATCATTTCTTACAATTAATTTTTACCTATGCTTGAAGAACTATCATCCACAATTTCAATAAATTGTGCTAGGCTTTTTGAAATAGAGGAAAGAATATTCTCATGCGCTTCCCTTTATATATACATACACTTAATAAGACATAACTTTCCTACGCTTGGATCTGGATTTTCAAGACGTATATTAATGTTTTCCTACACTTTATTCAATATTTATGTACATTAAGAGATTTTCATTTACGGATGGACATATCTTTACTTAAAATTAAAGTTAATATTTCCCTATGTATATGCATTATTTTCCCATTCATAATTCAAATTTCATTCTTTTTTTTTTTTTTTTACTTTATGTTTAAATTTACATATGCGTATTTATCTTTTACTTACGAAGAAATAAAATTGTACTTAGGCTTATGATAAGTAATTTGCTATGTATATGCATTATTATTATTTTTTTACTTATGCATAGTTTAATTTTTTATTTTTTATTTTTTTGTGACTGGATGAATAGTTGTATTTTGCTTACCCACGTTTTATTGTATTTTACACTTGCATAATTAAAAAAAAAAATTCATTTTTTACCCACATTTTTTTAGAGATTTACAAAGGCCTAATTAATCATCTTTTACTTGCTGTTTAGGTCATCATTACTTACATCTACAATTGAATTCATCTATGCATACAATTCTTTTACCTTCACGTAATTCAAAATTCGTACCTTGTTTACCTATGCTTATAACCTTATCACTCGCACATATCTTTGTAATTATTCGTAAGTGAAACTTAAAATCTACGCTTAGTATAAACTATTTACCTAGGCATAGTTGAACTTATTCCTTGATGAGTTATTTTCATATTAAGGGTAGGAAAAGTTTTAAGCCTATCCCTACACTTATCATTTTGTGTCCGTAAGGACTATGCCCCCTAAACATTACTTATGCTTTCTTAATCCATATTTAAGCACAAGTGAAAATGTTTACCCGTGCTTAAGATAATATTTACCTAGATTTATTTGCGCAAGTAATCCACATTTAATTTAATTTTTATTAGGTTGACATGTCACTTGAGAATTTGGATAGACAAACAATACTAAAATCTAGTGAATTAAATGTTATTAATAAATATCAATATTTGATGAAAAAAATTAGATGTTGTATTGTGCAAGGTCATTAAATTTGGATTTAGCAATAATGGAAAACAATTAGAACTGTAAAGGATGGGCAACCAAGAAATAACTTTTATTTATTTATTTTTATATGTTTTTTTATTCTAAATTTGCTAAAATGAATATGGAAAGTTTTAAAACTTATCTTTCTTAACTCTATTTTATTATTTGCTCAATAAAAGCAAGACCCATATGGTTGAAGAAACACCCTCAAAATTGAGAAGAGTTTTGGTTCATCTATGAATTAGTATAGGATGATACTTAAGATTGTTTCATAGGAAGTATGGCTCCAATATGAGTATGCAGAGGCCTTCTGATTTTTCTTGTTCTTGTTATTTGCTTTAAAAAATTACTTTATTGTTTATTCTCAAAGCCCCTTTTGGAGATTATCCTTAAAGGGAATAATTACAATCCTATCTTTCACTTTTGTCTTATCATGTTTGCCCTTTTCTTTTACTTTTTTTCTTTACTAGTAGAGCCTTGGCTTCAATGTTATCGATCTTCTACCTAGTTTTATTCACAGAAAAATACTTTTTCTAATCTTTCCTCCACATTACGTATTTCAAAATATCCCAATTACTTTTTCAAAAGGAACATAGTCTAACAATCACATATGCTTATGCAAGCTATTTCTCTATGGCTTTGACAGATTAGAAGCTTTTTTCCTTGAATTATAGCTTCAATCTGGTCAATTCTTAACATGTTAGCATTTGCAATTTGTCAGGGTCGTTCTAGCTATATCATGAATAGCACAAAAGAGATAAACATAAGTGAGGCTATTATGTGATTAGTTGATACTTTAAAGAATTCCAAGCCATTCAATTATTCTTGATTTTGTCCAAAATTAATCTTTAATGCTCTTGATTTGTTAGGATTTTTGTTAGATTTTTCCCTTTTGCTAGGTATTCATTTTGCTATTAATCTATTTAAAGAATTCTATAGATGACTCTTTGATTCCTTTTCACATGACTCTCATCCCCTATTTCATTTTCGAATTCTCATTTTCTTAGGGTTTTTGTGTTGTTTTCATCAATCAGTGGTTCAAATAATCCATTTGGTGTTGTGTTTCTATTGGTTTTTTGGGTTTCACTCTAGAAGTTGAAAATTTCATTTAGTTATGGAAGATTATCTAGGGAATTGGTCACCTTGCTCCTCTAGATCTCCTTCTTCCTTATCACCTAACCCAAATTCATTCTCATTTGATTCAGAGCTCTGGCTGATGGCCGAGCAAAGAACTCAGGAGATATTGTGCATCGTCCAACCTAACATATTTTCTGATAAGAGAAGGAGGGATGTCATTAACTATGTTAAGGGACTAGTTAAAGGGTATTTTGGTACCGAGGTTAGAAGTTCTCACTCTCATTTTGCCTGACTTCTTTTAATGAATAATTAGTTGATTAATTTTCATCTTTGCTAATCTATAGGTCTTCTAGATCCATTTTATTCTTCAAAAATCTATGGTTGCAAATTATTTTAGAATTATATTGGAGTTGTAAAATAGGCTATGCCATAAGGAGAATTTAAAGTAACTCACCTAAATGATTATCTAAACTATAGTTAAGAACATAGTATACCAAAAGACTTGGATAATTACAATCATCTTTTGATGGGATGTAGGTATTTTTCTATGCCAAGGCATTATAGCACGGCCATTGTATGGCATATCCCATTTATACATTATGTTGGTTTCTTTGTAGGTTGGCACTTTCATGTTACTACCAAAATGCAATTCCAACTGAGAGTTGATCTCTGCTTAGTGAATAAGCAAACTTAGGTTTTTTATTGGACCTTGTGGTATAGGAGAATTTTGGTTTTTTATTGGACCTTGTGGTATAGGAGAATTTTGGCTCATTATATATATATTTTTGGTTTGAAATTTTGGTGACATTATATGTTATGTTCATGTTATTTTTTTCCTCTTGTTTCCTTTTTTTCTTTGGGATAAACTTTATACTCTACTTGCAGGTTTTGTCATTTGGATCATTTCCATTGAAGACCTATCTTGCTGATGGGGATGTGGATTTGACAGTTTTCAGCCATTGTTACTGTGAGGATAAGTTAGCTAGTGGCATAAGCAATTTGCTCAAAGGCCAAAGGGACTTTGAATTCCAAGTAAAAGATGTTCAATACATCCAAGCACAGGTTAGTCTTTCAACTTAGATCTTTTACCTATTCCAACTATTCTTGTAGTTCTTCATACCAACTTTTCTTATCGTTTATGAAAATGTTATTGTATTGCGTGTTTTAGAAAAATTGTTACATTCTAAGATGCCAGCTGATATGGGCTGCCACGTGTGTGAGCTACCCTCTTCTTGTTGTACTTGGGCACACACTTGTGGTTAGCACTAGCAATCATATATGGAAACCAAGCAACTGACCACCGCGTCAATTTGTTAATGCATAAATTTATAAGAGTCTTACCAAATTTGTAATTTTCTTCATTTTATTATACTTAGTTGTCTGTTGGTTTATTTGCTTCACTTAAATAGTTTGTATGCTTTTCTATTTTAAAGACAAGAAATTTCAACATTTTGAAGATCAAAGTCTTTTTGTTTGTCTCCTCTCTCTCATAAAAAAAAAAAAAAAAAAAAAAAGTGAGCTACGAACCTTTATTTGTGTTCGCTGGCATCAAGTAACTCATATCCTGAATCAATAAAAATCACCCGTTTCTTGTCAGTGATCTCACCCTCAATCCACTCAATCCCAATTGAACGGTCTTATTAGGTTTCCTTTGTCCCTTGTGGCATAGAAATGTATCCACCAGGCATTGGTTCTTCTTTTTGTAGTCAAATTTTTATGCATTACATTTTTTAAGAAAAAAAGAAGTAATATCTCATAACTTTTTGCAACAATAATGGAGTCCAGGTTCATTTTTGTCGTTTTTTATGTTGAGATTTTGGATTGTAGGTTAAGATTGTGAAATGCACTGTGAGGGACATAGCAGTAGACATTTCCTTCAATCAAATAGCTGGCCTCTGCACTCTTTGCTTTCTGGAGCAGGTCTGATCATAAATCTTTTTTTTTTTTTTTGTCTAGAAAATTATTATTAATTTATGTCCAAAGCTCTTTGTTATTTCACATAAATTAGTTTGAATAATAGCTAGAATAAATGGTACTTTTTGTTACATAAATATTTATGATGTTTTCTTTGTGATTCTTACTTTTATTACTCTTATCTTTAGAGTAAATACTATATAGCCAGATGTAGACATTTTTTTCCCGGCTATTCCAAGTTTTCTCTTTGTTTTAGCATATTTGTGTTCCTGCTCTATCATTCTCTTCTTACATGGTATTTTATTTTAGTGCAAGGTATTTTTATTTTATTTTATAATATCTACTCTTCTGGAGCCTTTCTTAGGTTGACCAACTTGTTGGTAAAGACCATCTGTTTAAACAAAGTGTTATCTTGATCAAAGCTTGGTGCTATTATGAGAGTCGAATCCTGGGTGCACATTATGGATTGCTTTCCACATATGCTATAGAAACATTGGTCCTGTACATCATAAATCTCTTTCATTCCTCACTGCGTGGTCCTTTGGAGGTATTGGCTTATTTCCTCTGTGTTCCTTTTTAAACTTAGAATTCAGATTTCCACGTTCAAATAAGTACCATTGACTTGGATATTGTGTAAACAGGTACTCTATAGATTTTTGCAGTACTATAGCACATTTGATTGGGACAGTTACTGTATGAGCATAAATGGTCCAATTGCCTTATCTTCCCTTACTGAAGTCACAAGAAATTTATATTCAGTGCCTGTTGCTGTAGAAGTTCCTGAAGATTCTAAGAACGGATTATTTCTGGGTGGAGAGTTTATGAAAAATTGTAGAGACATGTTTTCAGTTCTAATAAAGGCACATGAAGTTGGAGAGCAAGAATTCCCCATAAAGTGTCTCAACATATTGGATCCTCTTAAAGATAACAACAACCTTGGGCGTAGCATTTATAAAGGTATTTTGTTTTACTAACTCAAGTAGCTATTGTTTGAAAGAAAAATGAAAAACAAAAAAGAAATGTTTAGCACTTGGTCATATTGATTTTAGTGCTTTTACAAATAACATTAATGTTTAGATCCTAGGACTAAAGAAAATTGAAAATTTGTTCCAAATGGCTATCAATTTGTCATGATAGAGTAGGGTAGTATTATGAAGGCAGCTATAATTGTACCAACAAGCTTGGTTTGAATACAAAACCAAAAGTTGGTCGTAGGCTCATAGCATTTAGTATTTTTGTGCAAAAGCCATTTAATAATTGAGCCTACACATTTTTAACTATCCAATCTTATGCTTCCACTAGTTCACAAACTTGTGGCCTTGTTGAATTTCGTTGTAAACTTCAAATTCTAGATGGTTATGACAAATATCTTGATTTAATAATTATAGTAGAAAAGAAATACATTTTAAGGTATTTGTGCCTATAAAAAAAATGAATGATATATTATTAATCTTTTCAGAGCATATATTTTATCACTCCACATTGATATATCTCTTCTAAGAATAATCTCTCTACATCCTTTTATCATGTCTAGATGTCTTACACTTTCTTGGTAGTTGTCTAAATTAATGAGCTAACAATGAGCCACCATTTTGATCCCCTTCAGGAAATTTCTATAGAATAATGTGTGCTCTTTCCCATGGAGCCCAAAAGCTTGAAAATATAATAATGTTATCAGGAGTAAACATGGGTAAAGAACTTGAGAATTTCTTCATGAACACTTTGGATAGGAATGGAAGAGGAGAAAGACCAGATATACCAGTTCCTGTTCCTGCATTCGGCACTGGAAGATCAGAAGTTTCTGACTTGTGCATGGACTATGACAGTTATGATAGTGCTCTTCAGTACACAAAGTGGTACAAAGATTATACTTTAGCTCTTTCTATGCAACCCAATTTAACCCCTTCTTTTGGTTGGAATGAGAATACACGGACTTGGTCCATGCAGAAAAACTTGTATGAATCTCATCAAAGGGGTACTGATGCATTTATCCCAAGATTGCCTTTCTATCTACCTAATGCTACCCAGCTTCCAGCAGCTGCTTTGGATGTTATGGATATAGGAACATCGCGAGGAACAGGTGCATACATCCCTAATGTGGTATGTTATTCAATCCACTCCCTTTGTTTAAGTTAAATTTAGATTCTGTTATTCCTCACATGGACTATAAAAAATGAGCAGAAACTATTGTTTGGATATTGTAGAGTCATTATATGCAGGAGACAGAGTTGGAAAGTAATCAAGAATCCATGGGACATAGATTTATGAAAAATCCGGCTCAAATGAGTGATCAGGTTTATGACCATTCAAAGCTGTTGTCTGTTGCTTTAAGCATTATGAACTATTCTTTGCACTCATTTGTTTACTTTAGATTCAAATTTCTTTCTCTCTCACATGGACTGTTAAAATAAGCTGTTATTATTGCTTGAATATTGCAGAGTCATAATATGCAGGAGATGGAGAGGGAAAAGAGCTTGGAAAGCAAGTTGGTAGGATTTCTGACATATAAGAAATTAGCTCAAAAAGGCCAGGTGGCTTACCCTTCAAAAACAGAGAAGGGTAGAAATAGTGAGCCCTTTAATCTTTCACCAGAAGAATTTCCGCTCCTTCCAGGTGCTGCAAATCTAGTACCATTGGAAAAGTCTCATTCTAATCAGCTGGATATGAAGACTCTGCAGGCCAAAACTTCTTCTCCCATCATTGGAAATTTTGAGTTTGGGATTTTCAGTCAGTCACTCTCACCATTGGGATTACCTAACAAGCAAGTGGATTCTGGTATTTCTTATCCTCAAGGCTCTACCAAAGTTGTGCAGAAGCAAGAAAAGTTATTGAAGAGCAATGAAGAGAAGTATGCAAATATCTAATCTATAAATATTTTGAACATTTATTAAACATGATGCCTGATATCCTTTTCTTCTTTTTTCTATTTTGCTGGATTTTCATTGCAGGACTCCGGTAGACTATTATCAACTTAAGGATGACAAGGATTTCCCACCATTCTCATTTTGATTTCATTTATGAGGAATTAACTACAAGTATGATGGAGGTGAGAATCAGAGATTAAGTTCGAGGCTAACATAACATTCTCAAGATAAAATCTCACAAGAGTTGCAATAGTTGTTTTTGTCAACACAAATTTGTTGTCTCTTGCTAAACCAATAATCAGGATTACAATGGTCAGATTATTTTTTCTTCTATTTTGTCCCTCTCTAATGGGAGAAGATATAAGACTTATTTACATTTGGAGCAATGAAAAAATATAAGACATCATGTTTTTCCCTTTACAAATATTCTTACTTTACTTTGGTTGTTGTGACCAAATTAAGTTTTATCTAAATACTGTATAGTGCTGCACTCTCATACATAGAGGATTTGACATGCTTCAAAATCAAGAACCGAAATAAGTCAAGGATTTCATTTGGAGCAATTTATCATTGAAAAATTAGTGACATGTTTAGAAGAATAAATTATATTCTAAGGCCCTGCTTGGATTCACTTTTGGTGTTTGAATTTTTTTTTTCTAGCAAATCCTTTGATTGGTTGGGAAAGAAAAAAAAAAGAAACTATAACTAAAGTGAGATCCAAGCAGGCCTAAAAAAAATTCAAAACTACCCTTCAAAATTTAAATAAAAATCATTAACAAAAATAAACATTAAACAAAAAAAACCCTAAATACCATTTTATCTCCCCATCATCTCTGCGTCACTCCTCCCACCTCCATTGCCTCGCCTGACCTTGATCTCCAGCCACAACCCTGCCCCTTCCCCGACCTAAAACCCCCCATTTTCACTTGATCTGACCAACCGAGCCCTTGACTTTCTTTGGCTACCAATACAACACAATTTGAAACCTCACTCAATCCTCCTTATGTCGGTCATCGCAGTCGGGTGCAAAGTTTGCCAAGTTCCATCAAAGGTGAGTGATTAGGTGGTCCAGTGAGAGCATAAGGGAGGGTGATGTTGTTTGGTTCACTATAACAAAACAAGAAGTCGACACCAGCTGGATTTATTTTTCGCAATAGTTTTATTTCCGACTGTAGTTAAATATATTTAACACCAGTTTTTTATTTTCAGAATTTTCGAAAGTGTCTTCTAAAAAAGTGAAACACAATAGTTCTTGAAAAACCGAGGTCTTAAATTATTAACAACTTGGTTTCTAAAACTGGTGTCATTAAAAATAAAAAAAATTATAAATATTTGTTAAAATTAAGGGCTTTGATTTTTTTTTATCACAACATTTTTTTGAATTGTGTAAAAAAATCCTTAAATATTATATTATGTATAATACCAGTTTTTAAAAGATAGGAAATGAAAACCTTATTAAAAACGATATCAAAAATTGAAAAAAAAGGGGGAATTTTTTGGCAGTCCAATTTCGCTCTATTATTTTTGACCCAAAATTTTTCTAAGTGTCTAAACACTTACTCTTAGTCTCACTCTCTATCTCACTTTGACGATGACCAAAGAATGAACATACTCTTTTAGTCGGATTCTTAGGTGATTCTCAGGCCCTCTCTAGCATATTTTTCTCCCGCTACCTGTTTACATCTGGTTTGTTGAGAATGCAAATTTCTTAGGGTTTGTAAATTGGTTTTTATGGGTGCAAATTTGGATGCGAATCTTGGTTTATTTGTTGATAAATGCAAATTTCTTAGGGTTTGTTTGCTGATGAATGCTTTTGGTGATTTTTTCTTGGTTTCCTCTGATAAGGTTTCTCTGAATTGGATACCAATTATTTTTGTGTTTGAATTTGGTTGCGTTGGATGCATTTGGGTTTTTGGTTGGTTTTGCTACAAATTTGGGTGCGAAGTTCATGGTTCCTTATGGCTTGTTGGTTGAATCCTTTCCTCATCTTTGATATCTCTTTTGCATTTGAAATTTGGTCTGAACAAGAATCTATGGTTTATTTTTGCTGCAAATTTGGATGGGTCCTTAGATTTCTGGTTAAATGGGGGTACGACTACAGGTTCAAGCTAAAACTACGGTTTTAAAACCATGGTCTATGTAAGTGTAGTAATAAGGGGGTATATAACTGCAGTGATTCACCGTACTTGTTTAGGTTTTAAAACAGTAGTCGTATTGAGATAAAACGATAGTCGTTTAGTTTTTTCAACCGTAGTTTCTGATATTTAAAATGGTAGTGTACTATAAGAAAAATAATTTTTACCTACACATGTTGACGTTTACTAAAAATGTAGCTAAAACTTTGTAAGTAAACATACATTTACGTAAACATACAATTGTAGGTAAATATTTAATAATGTGTAGGTAAAGGTAATATGATGATATGTAAATTGACGTGGTATTTGATGTGGCATGAGGTGGTAGACGGCATGGCAATGATGTGGCATACACATAGACCAATAAGATGGCGACACGTGGCTCAAAGGGATGGCGACACGTGACCAAATGGATTAGTGACACATAAACCAATGGGATTGCGACACGTGTACATATAAGATAACGACACATGGACTTATCGGGAGGTAACACATGAACGCATCAAAAGGCGACACGTGGATGTAACATAAGGCGACAGGTGGCGCAATTTTTAGTTTAATTTTTTTTTTTTAATTTATGTGTCAATAAATAATTTTTATATGTAGGTAAACATTTTTTTATTTGTAATGCTACAAAAAGAAAAAATAATAATATAAAATATCCAAAATAATAGTAAAAATACAAACTTTATCTCTCTATCTTAAATATTACATTGCTAATTCTTAAACATAATCTAAAATACTACAAATCCAAAATAATATAAATAGCCAAATATACAACACAAATTAATAAAAATCAAACTCTGAAATAGAAAATTGCTTCCTTAACTCCATCTTAGCTCCTTAAAATATAAAGTAACTCATAAACAACAATAAGTACGATTAATAAAAAAAACCCAAATCAT
>WUAT03044196.1:0-10722 GCA_010015005.3 Ulmus americana
ACATTTCTTATGACAGGCGACAATCAACAAATAGATTCATGCCATCAAGTACTTTGAGTACAAAAACAAACCTTAAGCGTTGCAGTCATCAGTAAAAACATGTCATGAATTAAAAAACTTAATTATGTGAAAATCATCCTTCAAAACCGTCTTTGAAATCCGTGATTGGGCCCCGTTTGTGTAAATATCCGTTTAACGATCACAGAGAAAATCAGGCGTTGCCCTTAACCTCTCCCTGAGACCATAACAGTGCAACCTCGGTGTAAATAAAGAGAGGCTGGATATGACACTTTAGTCAAAACATTCTTTTGAAATACTGTTTTAGAAACGTATAATTTACGTTTGTATTTTATGAAAATATAGATAACAGTTCATATTTGAAATCCGTGATTGGACCCCCTTCTGTGTACACATTTGTTTTACAATCATAGAGAAAATCCCTCCAGTTCACAATCAAACAGTCTCCATTTAGTGCACAGTTAATCATTCATCTATCAATAATAGTGCAACCTCACTGTAAATAAAGTGAGGATGGATGTGACACTTTCCTCTGTGTACATACCTGTTTAAACATTCATTGGAAAAATCGAGAGTTTCTCTTAACCTTTGCTTGAAGCCATAACAATGCAATCTCGCTATAAATAAAGAGAGGTCGGGTATGACACTTCGTTAAAAATATTCTTTAATGAACTGTTCTTAAAAACTTTCAAATTGCATTTACATTCAATGAATATATAAATAACAGTCTACGCAATTTACCAAGAAATGTGCACAAATAAAAATTAGAGCACGCATGCATGTCAATCCATAATATCAATCGAACATTTCTTTGAAAACCTTCATTTCAGTACATTATTCACTTAACTTCTCGTTCCATTCTTTCATATAGCACAGTGTCGCAACAAAGAAGATATATTATTTTGCTTGCTAACATTTAATCAATTTCTTTCAATTCACAGTCAACTATTCATCTAGCACTTTACAATTAACATTTCCTTTTTGGTTCATAATCAATAGTTTCCTTTAGTGTACAGTCAACATTCATCTATCAATTTGCATTCAAACAGTTTCTTCTCAATCCACAATCAAACATTCGTTTGTCAATTTACAGTCAAACAGTCTCTTTTCAATGCACAATCAAACAATCACCTTATCGATTTACAGTCCAACATTTACCTTAAATTTTCATTCAAACATCCATAACCAAATTACAGTTAAACAGTTTCATTTGATTTGCAGTTAAACAGTTAGATTTGATTTACAGTTAAACGGTTCCATATCGATTCACAATCAACCATTTTCATTTCAGTTCACAGTAACATAATTTTCTTTCAATTAATAATCAAATGGTCATCTAACACCTTACCATCAAATAATTCTCCTATCACACAGTGTTTATGTTGTAAGTAGGATTGTACTTACCTATTTGTTGTGCCTCCTATCCAGTTCATCTTTCTACGGATACATGTTCTACCTCCTGAGTGTACATAATTATGATCAGTCATTTGTTCCTAAGGATGACTTTCAAACAATCAAATTAGCGACTAAAATATCGCCATTCTACATCTACAAATATAGGACTGCTCTAAGAACCCCATTTAAGACAATAGGATTTATAAACGTTTCGAATTCTAATTTATTCTTGGAAAGATTGTCAATTTGAAAAAACTTAGTTTAGTACCTTGAAAACATTTCTTACAAACCACTTAATTTGGATTCAATTCAAGTAAAAATCATTTCCATTAACTTCCTGAGACATTATGAGTTCATCTATAGAAATTTTGGTTCAAGAATGCATGTTTTAACTTGAAAACCAAAATTTCTTTTTTACCCCAATTATGCTTAATTTTACAGATTACAGCACAATCTTGTAAAATTTATAACTAATTCAATTTAAAACATTTTTTGTTGAAACCAATGGGAAACTATCAATAACTTCTTGAATTATATCTTATAAAAACTGTAGGATTAGAAACGTTTTCTATCATAGCTAAATAAACAAAAACAGAGGGGACCAAAATAGGGTTTTTACTCCAGCCCCTTTTGTAAAGTTCATCTTTCTTTGTATTTAAATCCTTCAAAACCTCTCCAATATGGACCAAAATAAATTTTGATACATCAATGAACATCATTAGGGTTTATATGTAAAAGAAACCTCTCAATTTAGAGATTGTTACACCTTGAAATAATTTTAACAAAATCTTTATTCAAAATCGGATTTCTAGTTAACACCCCCTCTTCAAAGTCCTATAACTCCCAATCCAAGTAATGAACAAATCTGAGATTTTGCCACACGAAAGTAGACATATAGAGCTTTCTAAAAAGCTAATAAACATCAAAATTGGAGTTTTATAGACCATATATTCAACCAAAACATTTCAGTATAAAATCTGTCCAAACTAGGTTCATGTACTTAGAACTTTTATCTTGAACAAATAAATATTCTTTTTACATACAACTCTAAAAATTCCATCAAGAGTTTAATCAAGTTATCTTACCTTTATTTGAGCTTAATTTTGAGCTCAAAATCCCAAGGTTATGAGCTTGGAAAATGAAGAACACTTGTATTCCTTTTGTGTGTGTCCATCAGCCAAAGTGAAAGAAAAAAGGAGTTCTTTTATTTTCAACACTTTATTTGACTCATAAATGGTTTAACCGGCATTCCTTTCTGGTTTCAAATTATATATATGTTCATCATTCAATTACTTGACACATGGCCTAAAATAAAGCCACAAAATTTTATTTTCCTTCCTTCCTTTTTCTTTCTTTCTTCTCTTTTTTTTTTTAAAAAAATAATTATCTAAATTAAAAAAAAAATACTATTAATCTATTATATTTTTATAGCAAATATCCCAAAATTATTTAGAATGTTGTACAAATTTGGGACACCAAAATGAGAAGAAAACGGTGGGCTGCAAATTTGCCAACCGGCAAAAAGTATTCTCGCCGCCAGCGAGAGGGAGATAAAACTCTCATACAAAAACCAGTAAAAAACTCACCGCAGTGAATTCTTGTCTCGCTACCGGCAGAAATCGAGATGAAGAAGCTCGCCGCCGGTGACTTACACTGAAATAGTTTAACTTGTCATGTTTTGTAATTTTCTCATTGAGCTATAAATACATATTTATTTATTTATCTTCTTGGACATAATGACGTGGATTTTTTTTCGATGTATCACAGTGCACTTCCTTAAACCTTGTTAAAAATCACAACCACAAGGCATCATTTTCTTCATCACTAAGACCCAAGCCAAAAGGAAGATACTGTTATTACCATCCATACAAACAGTGGTGAACATCATACATTTGTACTTTCCCTTAAGATGTGCTTCGTTAACACAAACAACCGGCTTACAATATTGATACCCCTCCTTAGATGCAGCTAATGGAAGGAAAAAGTACTTGAATCGGGCTTCATGCGTGAGAACAAGGTCTATCACGGTACCAGGATTATTATCCCTCAACACATGCATGAAAGATAGCATAAATATATATGATTCTTTGGGTGTACTACAAAGGGTGTCATAATAGCCACCCTAGCTCTCCACACCTTGTCATAGGTAATGTAGACCCCAAACTTGTATTAGACATCATCTACTATGTCTTTCAGTTTAAAAGTTCTTGAAGGAGATATGTATCTATTCTTCAAACAATCGCTAATAACATCATTGCTTGCTTGTTGTAGAAACATTCGAATTAAATTTTAATGGAAAGCTCGATTCAGAGTTTGATCTAAACAAGTAGAATTTAGGTGAAACAATGGAAAGATCACAAAATTTGCTAAGGTCGAATCACGAGATAATCGAGAAATTTCGGGAACATAACGATTCTCGATAAATCTAAAAATGAGGAGTGACATAGTGGTAAGTGAGGGATCACTAAGAAACCTCTAGTGCGAATTTGCACAATTGATGAATAATAGGTTCTAACTCTAAACTGGGTTAATCAAAGGAAGTTAGAACGAATACGTATCTGAAAATTTAGGTTACAGATAGAATCGTTCAAAAAGATTGAAACTAAAGAAAAAAATAAAATAGTAATAGTAGAAGAAACTGAGCCTCGCGACCTATTAAACAAAGGAAGAAAAATTGAACTTGCCCCATTCGTTAACATATAACATGATAAAAATATAATTTTTGGTGCAAACTTTGCCCCAACTTAGATAAATCGAACAAAAGCTCTCAAAAGGTGAACAAATGGAAAAATACAAGAAAAAATGAGAAATGAATTCCAGATCTATAGTAGTTCAGCCCAAAAAAGATAACCTACATCAACTGAGCCTCTTTTATTAGCTTGATGTAAAAGAATACAAGAGGATTTCCTTCCTCTCTGGTTTTCCCACTTCCCAAGATGTTGAGAAAGGGGAATTCCTAGAGAGAAACTCTTAGCTTACTTTTTTGTGTTTTCTAGCCTTAGGTGAATAATAATGTATGTGTGTGTGCTGGAGGAAAAATACTCTTATAACTTGGGTTTTCCTATACGATGAATATACAAAATAAGTTATTATGGGTCATTATCACCAAAATCAGCTTTTGCAAGTGTGGCAGGCATAGCAAATGTAGTGGGAAATGTGGCCCAATGAGGGCAAAAGTGTCAGCACAGGGCCCAGACCTGCTAGTGAATCCTTTGTCATTTTATGCCACTTCCCTGCATCTTAAACTTTATCCCTCAATCTTCTAGAATACTCTTTTACTTTATTTTATGAGATATTTTATTTGTTATGTTTCTTGACACGTGTCACTTGTTGATTTGTCCTTTATAAGGGAATTTCTTATTCCCTTAACTCAAAAGTCTTTTTTATCTCTCTTTGCCACGTGTTACATCCTCACTGGCCGCGGACAATTGGGTTTTATATCTCCAAATCTAACAAATTTAGACTATCTTCTTTCCTTTTCCCTTTTGTACTTTACTTTCACTCTCAAAACTTCCTTTAGAAGCTCCTAAATCCCAACCCTTCAGATCCCTGGGGTTTTTTTCCTCAGAGTTCTTCCAAAAGTCTTCACCCCCTATCTCCTCTCTCGCCCCCAGGCTCCCTCTATTATTATAATCACCATTTCGTCGGCCAAAGCACAAAACTTTATGGCGAAGCTCTGTTTGTCGCAGATCCAAACACTCCAGCGCTCCTCCTAGCTTTCTCACGGTGGATCTCGCTTGGTCTCCAAAGGTAACCTCCATTTTCCCTTTATCTCTAGCCAGAATTGCTTTATCCTTGATTTTCTTTGATTTTCTGAAGAAAAAAAAAACCATTTTTTTCTTTTAAGTGGTCCAACAAGATGGATCTAGGGCCTTAAAGGGGGGTTTTCCCCATCGGGCAGCTCTGTGATCTTCCCCACAAAAGCCCCTAGTAAGAACCACCTTTGTGTTTTTTGATGATTTTTACTATGAAAATTTGCCTGTGGTATCTTCTAAAACCTATGAGGTTTTCTGCATTTTCCAAGTATTATGAGTGAGAAAACCTTAGGTTTGCGCAACTTCCCCCCAAAAGACGTGACCCTTCACTTCGCCAGGCTTACCAATTGTGGCAACCCGAGTTCTTAACAATTTAATTAACCCTCTTAAGTATGGTTTAAAACTTATACATTCTAGAAAGATTGTCATTTATAAAATTGGAATACTCGAAAACCTAGCTGCTTTGAAAGCTGAGTAGTCCACATATTTTGTTTAAAACTCATACCTTGTTTAGGTCGTCAAAACTTCGTACATATATAAAATATATTTTTCTTACTGAGAATCAAGATTTAAAATGTTGTTCTAAGGTAAATTATATTTCTAGTAAATGAAAACTGATAGTTATAAAGTAAAAAAATAAAAGATTTTAGAAAGCAGTTGCTAGTAAATTATAGTTTACCAGACTAATAATTAAAAAAGAAGCCTTTAGAAAGAATATTTACATGCCAAATTCATAATAAGAAAAGTACGGCACAAAACATATATTAAAACAGTTCAAAAAAAGGTAGACAACTCCTATGACATGTGCGGAATGTGTGTACATGGTCAGGTTATCCATTCCCACCCTCCAGAAGCCAACCACATGTACATCTCATTCATATATTGGAGATATACTTACCCTTGGTACCTAAAACACAAACATAAGTTGTGAGCCGAAGCCCAGCAAGTACAAACATATCTCACAAAACTGGCACAATACATTCAATAAGCACATATATATATATAACAATGATGATAATGTCATGATTCGTGGATACAAAGCATATTGCATGCAGACTTCTATACATTTCAATTTACTGTAGTCTAGACTCTTATTGAATGTTATCGAGACTCAGGCCCTTCGAGTATGTACTTGGCACACTACCATTGAAGAGTGTCGGGGGAGCTACTCAGGTCCAACACTAGTCCTCTGGCCGAAAACATTCAACGATTGTCCTCTAATGTAAAATCATGAGTGAGGAAGGAATGGCCCTTAAGACGGGATAATACGACACACCTAAATTCATTTTAATCTTCGTAATAACATATTAAACTTATAGTCTCCTTATTGGCATTAGTTTATTCTAAATCTAATGCAGAAGATTATCATATTGAGACTTTTATTGACAGTTATATTCTTAAATGAATGAAACTGTCATGTAATGCATGGCTATGATAAATGTTCAGACATGCATAATAACTGGATACGGTGCACATAATCATACAAGCTCATAATATGGATAAACAACCAGATAATCCAAACAGCACAGCATAACATTAGTTAATCCCTTATTGACAGTTATATTTTTAAATGCATGAAATTGTAATGTAATGCATGGTTATGATAAATGTTCAGACATGCATAATAACTGGATGCGGTGCACATAATTATACATGCTCATAATATGGATAAACAACCAGATAATCCAAATAGCACAGCACAACATTGGTTAATCCATTAGATATATCAGACATCACAACATAGCATCAGATAATCACAGACAATCAGAAATACACTTATTAAATTCATTGCACGTATTATTTTTGAAAAATCATTTATTCTATGTTGTAGGTGAGATCTGTACTTACGGATTTGCGTAGTTTTTCCTGAACACGTATTCGACTTAACGATTTCCACCTATGATCAGAACACCATAATTTATTAAAATCTTCTACCAAATAAGGTTCGGAGAATGATTTTTCATGCAAGACAAAATTTGTGATAAACATCGTTAGAAATATAAAATTCTAGCTTGTTGGAATTTAAAAATCATAGTTGGACATAATTTTGAACAAAAGCTCAAAATACACTTAAAATGATCAGAATATCTACAGATTTAAATTTTGAAGAATAATTTTTATATAAGTTCGTAAAAGCTCGAAAATAACTGTTTTTCCCAAAATCCTAATTAACTTATAATCAAGTCCTAAATTTATTTAAATTCCACCAATGTACAATTTAGGCTTGAAATAAAACTTTAATCATAAAAAAATTTAATTTTGCATAAATTAAAACCCATAAGCAAATTTTACAATTTCTTAACCGAAATCGATTTTTCTTCGAGTAACCTATGTTTAAACTTAAATTTTTTAAATCCATAATTCCTTAAATTTTTAAAAATCTACCTTGTAAAACTAGATATTCCAAGTTTTCCAACAAGTTAAAATTTATCTAAATCAGAGTTCAATAGGTTTGTCAAAACCCTAATACAATCTAGATTATCGGAACAGTCTATAATTGAATTGCATGCTAAAATAGTTTTAAACTTAAAATTCTCTGCATGCAATTTCTTCCAGTAATCTAACACAATTTCAGTATAAACTTAATCATGCATTTCCAAAATTCAAATCAGAAAATTCAAAGCATAATGGATATGAAATTTTTACCAAGAATTGTTTGAACAAAATTCAAACTTGAGGAACAATTCAAATCTTGTTTGCTGTTCTTGATTTCCTACACAAATTTTTCAGGAATTTCTTAGTAAAAGCTTAATTCAAGCTTAGAGAAACATAAAAATTCAAATGTTTTTACTTGGAAAAAACTTATTTGAAGATTAAACATGAAGAACACTTGAAGAAAGGCTTGAAGGTTCTGGGTTTCTGGGTTTTGTTCTTAGCCGAGAAAGAGATAGAGGAATAGAGAGAGAATTGAGCGATTTGTGAAAACTGAGATATCTTCAGAATGACTTTCTTTTTTTTTTCAAATTCATTGCTCACCGCCTAAGAGTAAATGGAATTTCAGGTGTTCAACATACAATGCCTCATGATTCCATCTGTGGACACCTGGCCCTGGGGATTGTCCATGCATAGACACCTAGCCATTTAGGTGTCATCACAAGGTGATTGTCAATTCTAGAAGATGATTGGTTCAATTGGGGCATGTTGGCATGGGCAGTAGGTAGAGCCCAAGCAAACCAGGGCATGCACACTATGCATGGTAGAGTGTGGCCCCGTCGTATGCGGTCACCCTTGATGAACGATAGGGGAAGTAGAAGTCTACGTAAGGTTACATGCAGACTTAATCAAACATAGATGGTCGGGGTCGACATGTATTTCATACATGGTCGCATGCGGACTTGGGGTTTACGTATGGTCGTATGTGGACTAGAGGTCTACGCATGGTCGTATGCAAAATAGGAGTCTACGCATTATCATACATAGACTAGGAGTCTACGCATTGTCGTATGCGAATTAGGAGTCAAAGCATTGTCGTATGCGGACTAGAAGTCTACGTACGGTCGATTGCGGATTCAGGGTCTACACTCTACATATGGTCGAATGCGGACTATATAGAGTGTGGGAGGTCGTATGCGGATGGTCTTGGTGTTAGGGTCGACCAGCACTCTACACTTGGTCGAATTTGGCCAAGTTGGAGATTTACCAAGTAAGCATTTTGTGAGCCAATTTTCGTAAAATTCCAGCGGTCATTTGTGATTTTAGTCTGACATTAGGTAGTTTTTATACCACACTCGACCTTGTTGAGTGGAAAATTAGTTAAAAATTCTATTAAGAGTGTTTTTGGGTCAAGCCAACATGGGCACTCGACAGACCAAAACGACTTGGGCGCTGTCCATACGGACGCACACGTAGACTGGCTGGGATGCAAATGAGATGAGACAGATGAGGCGACGTGGGGCACGGTCTACGCGAGGTGGGGCGTGTGCGGCAGGGTCCGTGTGTGGGGAGGCTTGTTGGGGTGCTATGTGCTGGGGCACGACCTGAGCTGTAAGGCCGCGTGTGACCTGGCCTGGCTAGGTCATGTGCAGCCTTGGCACTCGGCCTGGTCGAGCCCGGCCTTGCTACAGTACACTTTTTTTTTTTAAAAAATCAAATTTAAATTAAAGTAATTTTTTTGTAAATATTTTTCATAAATCTTAAAACATTGTTTAGTTTAATTTATTATAATTAATTAAATTAAAAAATCATTTCTTTTAAAACAAAAATTAAAGTATTCATATTTTAAAATTCTTAGTTTCAAATTGTTTTTCAAACAATTAATTTTTTAATTACATAATCATATAAAATCAATAATTTGTGTAATAATATAATTTCATATTTAATTACACAACATAACATACAATTTCTATAACAGTCTTATCGTACTTTAAATTCATTACTTGCATACTTATAAACGAATTTAAATCTCTTATTTACTGTTATAACTTAATACATAGTAATACTATGAAATTTTCATAATCATGATTCATTAAGAAGGTACTTGTTCGAGGTTTCACACCAACAGTGTTGGGAAGATCTCGACTTAGGCTTCAATCTAGACACCCATGAAGACTAGACTACCTCCAAGATTATCACTTCTTTGAGGGAACTGCCTACTATCAACCCTGACATTAAGATTTCGAGGATTGGTGACCACCTACCCTCCAATCCACCTCCCAACAACATCATTCTATCTGCTAATGTCTCGAAAGCCCTTTTGCCAATTCCACTTTCGGATTTTATCTGCTAGGTATTGGGGGAACTGAACATTTCCCCCCGTTAACTAACTCTGAACTCTTTGAGGAATCTACTGGTGGTTCATGTCCTGTTTAAGGAGGCAGAAGTGGAGCTGACTACGGAGCACTTCTGCCAACTATTTCAACTGAAAGCGGCCCCAAGCGGTCAAAGAGCCCTTCCCATCCTTCAATCATGCACAAGCTACCTAGTTGCCCTGGGATACAAAGATAGTGATAACTAGAAGAACTTCCCAGTATTGTTAATTGGGAAGTGGCAATGTCAGGGGAATGTACCGCATTCCCAGTGACCCCCTGCTCGCTTTCAGGAATCGCCTAGGTGGCCCGTGTCCGAGGAAATGGACCCCAACCTTGCTGCTTTGGTTTCCATTTTCCAAGAATAAGAGGAAGAACTCTACCAATATAAGAATGTTGTCACAATTAAGAATCTACGCAAGTTAAATCTACTCCTCGGTCCTTATGCTATAAATCTTAATAAAGCCCCACGTTCTCCTCGTCATAACCCTCCTATTCATACACCTTCTAGCTCTACTTCCAAACCTAGTTCCTCTCACAAACGTGACTTATTGCCACTTCCTGCATTTTCATTACTACTCTATATGCTTTTTTTTTTGTTTTTGAATGATTGACTAACATTCCCTAATCTTCTTTTTAGGTCAATACCATCAAGTTTCTTCCTTCAAGGATTTAGAAAGTGATTTCTCCCCCCCCCCCCCCCCACCCCCCCCCCCCAAGAGGCGCCCACCCCCACCCCCCCCCGGTCGAGACCCCCCCCCCCCCCCCCCCCCCCTTTTTGCGTCATCCCCAAACCCCCCTCCGTTCGG
>WUAT03044524.1:0-13774 GCA_010015005.3 Ulmus americana
TAGAATGCTTGTAAGGTTGGATGGTTTGCAAAGGAGACAGAACAAATTTTTTCTCTAGCTAATGAGGTTTGCTGTAATTTTCTTGTAGCATGTATGTCCTTCTTTTGAATTGTTTTTTTGTGTCTGTTGTAATGATATGTTTTGTAAGTATAGATGGGAAGCAAATTCTGCACTTTAGGAGATGTTTGTGCTGAACCTGGTTGTTTTTCTACTTATATTGCAACTATCATGAAAAGGTGAAAATTTTAACTGGCTTGTATTAAAAATTTTAGCCATATGTTTAGTTCAGTCTTTGACTTTGGATGTTACCTAATTTTTTGTTCGTTCACAATGCTTGAATAGTTATGGAAGTGACCTCAGCAAGCGCCAGTTCTATATGGATATGTTGACTGAGTGCAGGAAGAATTCCGGAGGCATGTTGAGGGCCTAATCAGGTTTTTCCATGCCAAGGAGTATCAGCTATCATCTATGCAGTTATCCTATTTTATGATTATCAAGATAATCTGACAGTCCATTTTTATGGTGAAGCTGTGTTAATAATCCTTATTGGAAGACATTAAACATGGTTCATTGAGGATTTTTATATATTGTTGTTGGAAACTTGGATCTCATTGAAATAATTCTTTTTCCATTTTACTAAATGCTGGCTGCTCTTTTTAAGTAACAATGTGGTCTACTCCCATAAATTTATGTCAAGTTATCTCTGTTATGTGCCTTTTTTGTGCTCTGCTTCACAGTATTCCTCGTTGAAGTGTTAACTCGATCATCCTTGGTTTTTTTTTGACCTTTTTTTTATACTCTAAAATAAAACAATGTTGAGAAATGTCCTTTAGAAGCATTGGTTCCCTGTTTCAGATTTTTTTATGCTCTAAGATATTGGTTAGCAACTGTGTGTTATGGATACAATGTTTTTCTCTCTACCAAATTTTATTCTCTTTGATAATATTATATTAGGATATATTTTTTTCTATTAATTTCTTTAAAAAAAATGTCATCTCACAAATAAGATAAGTATTAAAAAACATTAAGAATAGTGTTAAATATGACAGTTGAAAATCGTTATCATTAACACCCATATCTTGTTTTTATTTGGACATTCATAGCATACAAAAATTGTTATTTGACAAATAAGATAAGTGTTAAAAAATGCTAAGAATAGTGTACAATTAGTTTTTAAAAGCGCTAATAATAGTGTACAATTAAATTTTAAAAATGTTATAATATATATTTTTATGGCATAACAGCATAAGTTTTTTAAAACGCTATGAAAGGATCTAGACTTTTAATAAGCTGGGCTGTCTTAGCGTTAGATTTAACGCTACGAAATGTTTTTGATAGCGTTTTTAAAGGCTTATCAAAACCCGAAATTCTAGTAGTGGTAGTTGGGTTGGGTAGGGAAATTATATATTTAATTTGGTTGATTTAATGTGAGATTTAATTGTTTTAAATTTGAAAGGTCAATTATCAAATCTTATTTTCACCAGTATTATCAGACAAGGGGTAAATCTGAGAACCTTTATTTTGACAATTTTTTTTACATTAGGGCGTGAAACTTTTCAATGTAGCTGTCAAGTTTGGAAAATTTTGTCCTCAAGACGTGAGATTGGCAATCATGTGTGGGCCGAATTTTTAGATGTTGAAATTCCTCACCAGCTCTATTAATGATATCTCTTGAAAGAAGATATTTGCAGTTGGAACAGTAGTTGCCTACCTCATAAATTCCAAAACCTTCATTGCTCGATTATTTCATCCAACGAAAGTGTTACACCAGAAGCTTACTCATCTCTTCTTATCTCTCATATTCTATTTCTTTTCACATCTTCCAAAGAAAATGTCTTTCTCCCAGAATCCCTTATAACAGAACCTCAACATTCCAGGGCAAGCAGCTGGGGATACAACAACCTGTCCATCATCGTTTGAATCTATTCCTTGTCCAATCATATCTAATGATTCCGTGATAGGAAATTCTGCCACTACCCTTAGCTTTGCTAACCAGTTATTGACTCCTAGAGATCAATAATTACTGGCTAGAAGACTTGACTATGCATCTGCAAATGAGTCCATATGTCTAAATATCCAAGCTGTTGCTTCGATGACAAACTTATGTCATCATCTGCGAGCCAGAGTTCAAGAGAATGAATCTCTGTGTTTATAGATTTCATCACTTCAGAAATGGCTCCAAGATTCTAATTTGAGGGTGAATCGATTGAGGAAAGAAAAAAAAATAAAGAAAGAAAATACATAATTTAAGGAAGAAAATAGAAGGGTGTCCCTAATAGTGAGCAAGTATCAGACATAGATGAAAACGAATCTGGATGCTCTACAAGCTTTTGGAAAGCGGCTTGAAGTTGAGTAAAAGAGGCTCGTTGCTAATATTCCTAGTTCATCAAACCCGAAGCCCTAAACAACTTGTGTATTATCATTTCCTGCATTTCATCTCATGTTGTTGTTGTTTCCTCTCTTTTTTTTTCTTATTTATTTATTTATTTTTCTCTTATTTTGTTATCTATTTTCCTTTTAATGACTTTTTTTTCAATCTTCAACTTATTATATATTTATACCGCATAACATCATAATCTTACACTAGCCAGATTCTAAGAATAACCTGAAATCACGTAAATAAGATTTAATTAAGTGGGCAGTTATTTTTAAAGGGAAATTATGTATTTAATTTGGTTGATTAAATGTGATATTTAATCGGTTGAAATTTAAAAAAAAAATAAAATTAGGTGCAAGTTGTTTGGTTGAAAATTTAAAAAAAAAAGGGGGGGTGAAAAGCCCATTTGGGCCTCCAATTCGGCCTGGAAAACGAGCTGGGCTTTGGGTCGAGCCCATTTGTTTTTGTGCTGTACCGGGCCCAGCTTGCGGGCTTGAAGTTAAGGCCTTGCCCAGCCCTTACCACGGGTCTTGCTAAGCTTGAGCCCGTTTTATTCAGGCTGGGTCGGGCCCTTCCTTGAGCCTATAGTACCAAAAACAAGCATGGCCCATATTTACACCATAACGGCCAGCAGTATGAATCCCGTCAATGATACCAGACAACCACGAAGCCAAGAGTTTGAATCCAAAAGTTATAGCAATTACAGGAGTAGTGCAAGAAAGAAGTCTGGATGGAAGATCCAAAAATGGAAGAAATCAGGTCCCCATCCATCCGGACTTCCAAGAGCATAAAGTCAAAATTGGCACTCGGCTCGACGATACACTGCAGGACCAGAACATATTCGTTTTAAGAATGAACTATAAATGTTTCACATGGTCGCACGAAGACATGACCGGAATCGACCCAAAGATACCTGTGCACCACTTGCAGGTCAATACGGACCATCCACCAGTCAAACAAAAATGAAGAAACTTCGCTTCCGAACGAAATCAGATCATCAACGAAGAAATCCAAAAACTAATCGACATTGGATCAGTACAAGAAGTATAATACTCAGAGTGGCTCGCCAACGTGGTAGTCATAAGAAAGAAGGACGGAAAATGGCGTGTTTGAATTGATTTCACCGATCTCAACAAAGCATCTCCTAAAGACCATTTCCCATTGTTGCACATTGACATGCTAGTAGATGTAACAGCCATACACGAATTGCTTAGTTTTATTGACGCATTCTCATGGTACAACTAGATCCTAATGCATCCAAACGACCAAGAAAAAATATCATTTATAACATAACAAGGTTATTCTACTACAAAGTTATCTCGTTCGGGCTTAAAAATGCTGGCACAACCTATCAAGGTCTCACTAACAAGATATTTCATGACCTACTCAGCAAAATAATGGAATTCTACATCGACGACATGCTCGTAAAGTCATTCCGTGTGGAAATTCACATCGATCATCAAAGGAAATCATTTGAAATCCTTCGTAAGTATAACATGAAACTTAATCCAACAAATTATGTTTTTGATGTTGCATCAAGTAAATTCCTGGGATAGATTGTCATCTAGCGTGGCAGAAAAGCAAATTTGGAACAAATCCATTCAGTGATCAATATCCCATCTCCAAGATCTAAAAAAGATGTATAGAAATTAACACAAAGGGTTGCAATCTTGAGCCGATTCATCTCCAGATCTTCCAAACGGTGTCATCACTTCTTTAACACTCTCACAAAAAACACAGACTTCATCTGGACGAACCAGTGTGAGGAAACACTGCAACATCTCAAGAATTACCTCACATCCCATCATTCTCTCCAAGCCACATGATGGAGAAACCTTGTACATCTACCTAGCTGTTTCTGAGCATGTTATCAGTGCAGTTCTCGTACGTGAAGAATAAGGAAAACAATTCTCAGTCTACTACATCAGTAAAGCTCTCTTAGATCCAGAAACCTGATACAATCAGTTAAAAAAATTGGTCCTAGCACTTGTCACAACTACACAGAAACTCATACCCTATTTCCAAAGCCACCCTATCACAGTCTTGAAAAATTTTCCATTGAAGAACATCCTACACAAACCAGAGCTCTCCAGACAGCTACCAAGTAGACGGTTGAACTTAGTGAACACCACATTAGCTTCCAACCACCTACTACAATCAAATCTCAGGTATTACCTTACTTTATTGCAGATTTTTCACTTAATTCTCTCTCGCAGGTTGGAAAAAAAATGACAATGGGGGAAAAATCCGAATGGAGAGGGTATTTGGACCTTAGACATAAATGGCTCAAGTAACTTCAAAGGTGGACTAGGGCTCGTCCTAACGACGCCAAATAGGGATAAGCTCAAACAATCAATCAAATGCGGGTTCCAAGTGACAAGCAAAGGCACTGAATGCAAAGCTCTGATAGCGGGACTTGGATTAGCTAAATAGATGGGAATAAAGAAATTATACGACAACAACGACTCCCACCTGGTGGTCAACCAAATGCAAGGCACTTACTAGGCCCGAGACCTAAAAATGACTGCGTATTTGAAGAGGGACACATAATTGAAGAAAGGCTTTGATGAATACAAGATCCAATAGATCCTACGAGAAGAAAATTCATACGCAGACACGCTTGCGAATCTCAGCTCGGTAGTCCAGGTAATCGAACCAAAATCTATTCCAATTATATACTTAAAATGGCATGCAGTATGGAAATAGGACCAAGGAGAAATATCCAAGCTGAGGCTTGAGGCGACTTGGATGACTTCCATATTCGACTATCTACAAAATGATGTCCTGCCAGAAAACAAGGAAGAAGCATGAAAAATCAAAATAACTTCCTCTCAGTTCACCATCATCAAAGGTAAACTCTTCCACAGGTCATTCTCAGGCCCTTACTTGACTTGTATTGAGCCATCATAGGTAAAATACATCATATCCAAGCTCCACGAAGGCGAGTGTAGCAACCAATCTAGGGCTCGAAACTTGGCACATAAAGCAATTACCATAAGATATTACTAGCCCACATTGCAAGCAGATGCAAAAGATTTCCTCAAGAGGCGTGACAAATACCAACGATTCTCAACAATGCTGAACTAACCTCCCAAACAAATGACAGCAATATCCGCCCCTTGGCCATTTATGAAATGGGGGATGGACATAGTGGGAAAAATGCCAATTATACTAGGCCAACGAATCTACATGCTCGTCCTGACGAATTATTTCACTAAATGTGTAGAAGCAGAAGCATTCCACCATGTCTGAGATATAGAGGTAAAGAACTTTGTTTGGAAAAACATAATATGCAAATTTGGCGTGTCATGTGAAATCGTGACGGACAACGGCTCACAATTCATATGCTTCTTATTTCAAGGCGAACATTAAACTTAGCTTTGCAATACCAAGACACCCCCAAACTAATGGCCAAGCTAAATCAACGAATAAAACCATTGTCTCCACACTCAGAAAACAGCTAAAAAAGGCCAAGGGAAGATAGGCAGGTGAACTCCCAAGAGTCTAGTGGTCGTACAGAACTATTGCACAGACTTCAATAGGGGATACTCCATTTTCTCTTACATACGTAACTAAAGCAGTTATTCTTGTAGAAATAGGAGTCCCAACCGTACGATACCAATTCACTTCAGAAGGCTGGAAATACGAACGGCTTAACTTTGAGCTCGACACGATTAATGAAAAATACAATCAAGCAGCCGCATGAATAATGGCCAATAAACAGCAAGCGACCAGATACTACAACAAGAATGTTCATACGCGAACTTTCCAAGTAGGGGATTGGGTACTCAGAAAGGTATTCCAAAACACCAGAGAAAGCGGCGCAAGAATGTTGGGAGCAAATTTTTATAAGTTGCAAGCTCTAGACGGAAGAAATATCAAAAATAGTTGGAATGTTGTAACCTTCAAAAATACTATGTTTGAAATCGTAAACTCCCTTACTCCATTTTCTTTCATTTTTGAACATTTTCTCATTTCTCAAACACTATACTAACTTAGGCATCGAAGGGTCATTGGCCTACCCTTCCTTGCATTAGAGGCCCCTCGAAAACTAAAAGAGAATGAATGACAAACACACACTGGCGTCTGCACTGAACCTAAGGTAAAATGCCAAGGTACGTCATAATCCCTTTTCTTAAGGGACATATTTGAAAATAGGGTCGGCTCAGAAAACTTAACGGCCCTAAGGAACCAAGTTCCTTTTCTGTACGGATACATTTACTACTAAAATTATACTATTTTAATTCATGGGGTTCGACTTCAACCCAAAAGGTTGCTTGGGTTTCAAAAGAATACCCTTGGGACGCCAAGGTATAGTAGGCACTGACAACATAATCAAGCTACACTCCGATCGCAATAATTCACTCCATGACCACAATCTTTCCAACTAGGCTAAAAACAAGATTAATGATTTGTAAAAGGTTCACTCACCAAAATAATGGATAGCATACAGTCCGAACGAACCTTATACTTTGTTCAAACCGAGGGGGAGAAGAAATCACTTACTTTACTCAAGAAGAGGCATTAACATTGACACTGAATTAAATTTTCAAGGATTAATTATGTTGCTTACATTCTCACACTCATACATAGAAGAGTTAAGTTCTTTTTGCATACATTTAATTCGTCTTGACCCAATAAATCTATTTATGTTGGTCTTCGTAAATAA
Source organism: Ulmus americana (assembly GCA_010015005.3). Taxonomy (NCBI): domain Eukaryota; kingdom Viridiplantae; phylum Streptophyta; class Magnoliopsida; order Rosales; family Ulmaceae; genus Ulmus; species Ulmus americana. The sequence continues at coordinate 7,047 of WUAT03044524.1, forward strand.
TACTTCTAACTGAGGGAAAATTAGAGATGTACACTGGGCAAAATAATTTCCATCCGAACGAACCAAGAAGCCTTGTTGGCTATTGATAAAGTGTTAACAATATATACAAATTTGTACTAAAAGAACATTGTTCAAAAATTAAAACAAAACATGACCCAAAAAAAAATAGAAACAAAAAAAAGCAAGACTAGTTGACAACATCTTCGATTGTCCCTTCTTCAACTCTGCTCACGAAAATTGAGACAGTCTCCTTCTCCCTGCTCAACTCGGCTAAGGCACCCTCCTTTGATGGCTCGATCAAGGTAATCAAAACTAACTCCTCGTCTTCTTCTTCAAATTCTGAATGCAGAGTCTTCATCTTTTCTCAAGATTTGAAGTCTGTTTCTGGATCCCAAGACAAAGACTTGCCATCGACATATTCTCACATGACCTTCGCATGGACTTGACGGTCGTGAAAATCTCAATGCTAGAGACATTTCCTCATCGTACTCAACCTTGTCTGCAACCTTCTGGTACTCCGCATCCCATATAGAGAGCCGCTTCAACCTTCTTCAGCTTCTTTGTTAAGCGGGCATTTTCGCTCTTAGTCAGGTTGGAAGAATCCTGGAGCTCATTGTTCTTCTTGGAGATGTCGTTGTAGGAAGACACAGCTTCAGAAAATCTCCGAGCAGAAGCCTCACTCTGCTCCTTCAACAAGCTAAAGGAAGCCAAGGCCTGTATAAAACAAAATTAGTACTGGCAATGAAAATCTGAACGAACTATAACAACCAAACAAAATGAGAACAAGAACAAATGAATATCTTACCTCAAATGCAAGCTGGGCACCCCGCATGGCTATACCCGAATCACCCAGCTTTTCGAATTGAGCCACATCATTCTTAAAAATTAGCTAAGGGAAGACCGGGGAGAAGGAGTTAGGATCTGAGCAACTAGAGGGATTTGGTGGAAATTGAACGGCCACCCTTTCGGACTCCTCAGTCGAGCCAATATTCTTCTTTCGTTTTGGGGGCTCTTTTGATGGCCCCATACTCGATTCAACCTGCTTTCTGTTTTCCCCTTTCTCGGATGGACTGGAAAGGGGATATGCGAACACCACCACCTTGGACATCGGCTTTCTGCCCTTCTTAGCCCGGTCCTCCATAAACTTTAACACTTCTTCTACACTGACCATCTTATCGGGTTGTTGAAGAAGGGTATCTATCAAATGTCGTTTGGGTGCAGAAAGAGGAATTAAAAAATTAGTGTCTTCTAGAAATAGGTAAGATAGGCTTCATCGAATGAAAAGTAATTTGACATAAGGCGTACCTTGCTCTTTCCACAGGCCTGTCTAGAGAAAATTGTTAGGAGTGAGCAAGTGTTTGAACGAACAAAGAGGCGAGTTGATCTCCAAAATTTTCCTCATCCGCTCGATAGAAAAAGTGGATTTCAACAACTTGCCCAAACCTGCAAAAGATATAATATAAGTTTCAGTCCAACAACATTTCAAACAATTCAAAAATAATGTTCAATACCCGATTTTAGCCACGCGAACGGAATTTGTGGCTCGCCTTCCTTATTGTCTAGAAAGTCGACTGAGATAAAGAAAACATTACTCTTCCATAACTTGTCTGAAGTAGACAACTCAGTAATCAAATTATCCTGCCCCTTTCTTCTGTACAGGGTGTATATACCTTTTTTCGAGTCATGTTCCTTCAAAAAATAAGAGAATAGTAAGTCGACAAGCTCGAATTCTGAGCTCTACGCTAAGATCAACAAAGATAGAAGAGTCATCCACATGTTCAGAAGAACTTGGCTTGGACTTATACAAAAATAAGCAAAGAAATCCCTAATTAACCTTAGGAAGAGAAATCTAAAGCCAATGATGAAGGCCACCTCATAAAAACAAACCCAGCCAGGGGACCTCTAGCCTGCTCGCTCCTTAAGGTTTGCCATTGTAAGTAGGTATTCATCCAGAATACCAAACAGGGTCGTAATCCTAGTTAGATCGGTTCCCACAAATCTAGACTTGATAGCAGAGGGTGGGTAGCAAATAAGTTGGCTCAGACAGCCATGATTTACTTGAGACCGGTTGAGCCTCAATGGTAGGATCCAACCTAGTCGCCTCAACAGGCTCGGGCTTGTCCTTTCCACATTAATCGTTAAGGCCGCCGTAGGCCTGGGATATTAGTCACCCTCAAAGGTGATATGACATTTGTTCCCATCTCTTCCACAAGAAGGTCCATCCAGTCTTCCAAACAGAATCCCACAGGGTAGTCTTCCATATCTCCAACAAAGTCTAAATCCATACAGAAGATTTCATGGTGCACGGGTTAATCAGGCAATGTTAAAATACATAGTTCCTTTTGAAAAATTTGAGATCCTTTCATTTTTCACATGTTCTAACACATTTTTGTACTATGAATTTCAAAAAATGACCTTCTTCAGAGAAAAGGAAAAACATATGATTCAAATTCTTAGTTCTTTTTTCAAAATTCCAAAACCTAATTTAAGCCCTTTGTTTCTTCGAGTTAGATATAACCTTAAAACCCATTTTTGTGCATCATTATCTATTCCCATAAACAATTAAAACCTATTTTATGCATCAATATTTGTTCTGAGAAACACATCTTCATACTTTAAACACACAAGTGTTCTATTTCCAGAAGAAAAAAAAATTCTTCCATAAACATTATCAAATCATTCTTAAGAACTCATTTAAGCTAGGAATTGACCTCAAATAAAGCATTCAAACTTACAAAAACAAAAAAAGGAAAAAACCAGGGCTGGCAATATGGGTCTTCGAAAGTTCATACAAACTCAAAACTAAATAGAAGCTTATGTAAACCAACCTGGAAAGACGAAGAAGAACGATGCAGAAGCCCATCGGAATGCATAGAGGTCGTCGGAATAGTGTCTTGAACTCAAAGAATAAGGGTCTTCAAAGAACTCAAAAGTGAGTTCTAAAAGGCAATGAAATAGGTTTTAAACCCACATCGTGATCCATTTGTCACACGTCAATCATCCAAGACAACTGGCACGATCCTCTATAATTCAACAATCTTTTCAGCTTCTATCCATCTAATGAATGACATGTGGTAAGTAGATTCTTGCCTTGATCAAGAAATCTTCATCGTCTTTTTCGCTTCAAAATTTAGGATTTCGTTCTTAATTTCCATTCGGAATGAAGTAATTGAAGAACATTTGGAATTCTCGTTTGAACAAACCATCTTTGGGCTTAGCTTAGACTCAAACCCTGATATGGGGGCCTAACTTTTCCACTATAGGATGGGCTTTAAGCAAACGTAATCAGTCCCATGAGGTCTCCGCTCATAATGGTTTCAAAAATCATGAACATTTCTGAGCGGAATGAAGTATACCATCTTTTAGGATCAAGCATTATGACCAGGACGACCGTACAGTCTTGGCGCCAAATATTCCGAATAGAATGTTCTTGTCCACACTCCAAGTAAGCTCCCTAATGTGTCTCAACCATTTTGATTGAAGATTTCAGATATTTTAGTATTTAAATATCTATTCAACTAACTGACCAAGATCTCCAGATTGTTACCGTAAAAGGCAGGGCACAATTGAGGATTTCAACGAAAAGTCCTAAAAACCTTATAAATGGACATTCATGGTCTCCCGAGGACCTAGGAGTGATTTTTGGCTCTCAGACTATAATCACATTCTAAAAATCTCATATTCTACTCTTACACCACCACATTCCACTCACGGTCTTCCATCTCCGATAGCCAACATCTTATTTTCCGATCATCCTATTTCCAGTTCTGAACGGATCTATACAACTTTTCTATAGAGCATTATATTGGTCATCAATTCTAGTTATTTTTATTGTATTATTGATATGTTCAGTTTCAATTTTGATTATACTTTCTACATTACATACTGATTTGAGCGTCGGAATAACTTTAGTCGGCACTACCCCAATGTCATGGTTGTCCTTCTCAAATTCCTTTTATTGATTTTCAGGTTGCTGTTACCCTTAAAATTTAATTATAGATTTAAACCTTTACACATAAATAATAAAAAATGACTAAAGGGAGAAGTGTCATCAATTGACCAAAAGAAGTGATGCCAGTCAATAAGTGAGAAAGTAGCACGATTCTTAGCATCAAGATGGCAAGAGGAAGCCCTCCAAAGGTGAGAAGAAAAATCACACTCGAAGAAGAGATGGAGAAGTGACTCATCAGCTAAACCACAAAGTGAACATGTTATATCCTCGATAGAAAATCTAGCCAGCCTAGTTCTACAAGGAAGAGCATCTTGGAGGATAGACTAACAAAGGAGCTTTTGGCGAGGTAGTACTCGAGCATTACAAAGCTTCAACCAAAACCCACATTGAAACTCCGATTGTTGCAAGAAATCTACCATGTCGGTGAGATTAACGGACTTATTAGAAAGCTTGCTGGATTGGGCACCCAAGGGTTGATTAGACGATCATCGCCAACATGCTTACAAGCGCAAACAAAAATCAGAGATCTCAAACCCAAATTATTTTTTCCGAAACAAAGAGTCCAATGAGGCGCTTGTCGCTTCAGAAATGTTTTTTGACCCTAAAGTACTTGCCACAGAAAGACAAAGGAAGCTCTTTCATGTTAGTAAATCTCATCCAAATTTAGAGATCAAGGCCCGATTCATATCACAAATCTGTCGGAATTTATCTTTGTTTTATTTTATTTCCATAAATTTTTTCTCACATTGTATTGTATTGTGTTTTAGATTTAATTTATTTTTTGTTTTGATTTTGCTTCATCTCAAAGTTAAGGTTGATTTAAATTTAAATTTTAGTTTAATTTTTATCAAACGATTTGTATTATTTCAACTCTAAATATTTAACGTAGTTGGGAGTATTTAAATCTATTTTTTTTAGCCATAATTTCTAAAGATATGTTAACATGAAGTTCTCTTATAAACTAATTATAAAATTCTAGAAAATTTCATGAACATTACCCATTTTATCAAAACCTTTCAAACAACTTCTAAATTTCCATATATTACAAACAAACTATTCAAATATTTAACCAAAAAAAAAAAATTTGCTCTTTTTGCTAAGTTGTTTTAAACCTCTCATCCATTACTATGTTATCTTTTAATTCACTACATTTTATCCAACATTTTATCTAAATCATCAAACAAATATTTTGTTTTTCCTTTTTCATGAAAGAGTTTTGATGTTGTTGCTCTCTCTCTCTCTCTCTCTCTCTCTCTCTCTCTCCCGTGAGTTGTTAATGTTGGTTACTATTTTCATAATTTGTTTCTTCTAGTCATAATTTATTTCTCCTAGCCATAATTTGTTGTACTGTTATGATCTTATTTACCCCAATTTCAAGCACAAATACAGTATCATTTTTTCTATTTTTTCATTAATTAGTGTTTTTTTTCTACTAATATTTGAATTTTTTCGGGTCTTTTCTTTCCTCATTTAAAAATTATTAGGCCTTTTGAGGTATTTAGTGATTTAATTATTGCTTTTAATTAATTTTTAAAAAAGTTTATCATAAAGTTAAATATTAGATTTCACGATTATCTTTAATATTTTAAGAATTATTACATATGAGAATTATTTTAATTAGTTATTTCTTAATCAATATTTGAATCTGCTTTTATATATTTTTAATTTAATTTCCTTTTAATTTTTAATTCAAAATATTGTTTTTTTATAATCATAATTTTCAGTTCTTTCACAGGCTGCAAGAATTTTTTTTCATCTTTTAAATTTATATTGTTACAAATTATAGTCCGATAAAGGACGGTTTTTATTTTATTTTACTCTTTTGTCCTCATGTTGTTCAAAGATTATTGAATTTAATATTTAATGTATATATTTATTTATTTTATTGAGATAATATTAATATTTCTTTGTAATTTGTTTTTGGATAAATTGCAACGACAGCCGCTAATCATTACCACATTAAGTACTCTTGACTCCAGCCAAGAAAACATAACGAAATTATCCCCAACCTCGCAAATTAGGTTCGATTTCGTCTTTCCGTCATTGACTGTTAGTCAAATCCGTTTAAAAAAAATATATCACTTTTTTTTTTTTACTTTTTTTTTTCTTTTCTTCTTTTTTTCTTCCTTCTTTGTTCTTCCAGATCTCACCCTCCCCAATCCCAAATCCAGCGGCCTACCACCACCGCCACCTAGTCATGACGTTGCCTAGATCCAGCCGCAACCTCACAGATCCAGAAGTGACCTACCCTCGACCCGCTGCGACCCACAATCGGCAATTGTATCTTTTTTTGGGATTTTTTGAGTTTTATTTTGATTTAATTTTGGATTTGTGTGGATTTGATTTTGGATTTAGATTTTTGGATTTTGGTTTTAGTTTTGATTTGGATTTGATTTTAGATTTGTGGAGGTTCTCAGGTTTTGGTTTGAGCATTCGAAGGTTTGATTTTGGTTTGAGCATTCATGTTGCAAGGATTTTGGTTTTAGTTTTGATTTGGATTTGTGGAGGTTCTCAGGTTTTGATTTGAGCATTTGGAGGTTTGATTTTGGTTTGAACATTCATGTTGCAGTGATTTTGGTTTTAGTTTTGATTGAGATTTGATTTTGGATTTGTGGAGGTTCTCAGGTTTTGGTTTGAGCATTCGGAGGTTTGATTTTGGTTTGAGCATTTATGTTGCAGTGATTTTGGTTTTGGTTTGTGTATGTTGCAGTGATAATGGTGAAGAAGACAATGAAGAAAGAAAAAAAAAATTTGTAAAGAGAAAAATAACAAAAAA
>WUAT03044635.1:0-13772 GCA_010015005.3 Ulmus americana
TAGAATCCTAAAATTGAATTTGTTTGCGTGAGGCCACTAGAAACCTGTTTGACCTATGAGATAGAGAAATCAAATATGAGCGTGAATTCTTGGACAATAGGGGGGTGTCAGCCAAACGAACTCCAACGGTCAAGTTTGTCAATGGAAATTACAATGAGATCCAAGAGAATATGTAAAGATGTAATAACGTTACCGTGACGATTTGGGCATGGCGAGGATATCATAGGATAGCCAGAGCGTGAGGTTATAATGGTGGTGTTTCTTGTTGATGGGATCAGAGATGGAGAATTGGAGGAACGTTGGTATAACTATGGAGAATATGGAGAAAATGGAGAGATCTCATATAGGAAAGGGCATGCCAAAGATCATATGTGAGATATGAAAAATCAAGAGACCCTCCCCCTTTGGTGGAGATGCTCTTAGTATATATAGGAATGGGGGAGTAAATAAATGGGCTCTTAATGAGGCGAGGTAAATGGTCAACAGTTATGCTCATTACTAGGGCCAGATATTGGACTCTACACCTGGTAGTATGAAAGGCCATGAGCTAAAGGCTATAATAAAGCATTGATGACCATCAAGGGAGCATTCAATGCTATATAATCCCCATGGGGAGTTAATGTAGAGTAAGCTGAAAGTTCAAGAGTCACTTGTTGAAAAATGACCTGTAGGATGCCCCAACCAGTAGTGTGACCCAAGCCATATAGTGTACCAACGTGTAAGATGACCTAGCCCGTAGAGCGGGGTATACTGTAGAGTAGAGAAACCTATGGACTAGGCTAGCTCATAGAGTGGGTAGGACGTAGAATGGGTCTAGTGTAGAGTCAACTAAAGCTAAACCAAGGAAGTGGGCTGTCATGTTGAACCCACGTGAATGAACCATGACATTGAGCCCAATTGTAGTATGACGTGGCCTGGAGCTAGCTAACCCATACGAAGAGTAAAATGGTTAATATAGATTTTTACCCAAACACATCATATCCTAAATAGCGCATATTCTAGAATTTCTCCTCATTAGTTTTCTAGTGAGTTCTAGAGCTTGTCGAGAATTTAAAAATATCTATGAAAAATTCACATATAAAACGTCTCTAATCATTTATACTAATCAACATTTCTTACCATATAACAAGAAAGTTTTAAACTAAATGAAATCAACACCCAAAATCATCCTCAAACCAAAGTAAGATTTAACGTGTTCTAAAAGCTATATGTTATCTCAATCATAGTTTTATCATTGACGTGTGAATGAACTCAAAAATTAACACAAAACAAAACAAATCCTAATTATTATTTTTTTTTCCATTTTTTTCAATAAATTAAAAACAAAGCATAACACTAATTAATTTAAAGATATTTCCCACCCCCAATCTAAATCATACATTGTCCTCAATATAGAACCATAAAATAAAAGTGAGAGTGTAAGAAGATAATGCCCTAAATTTTCTTGCAGTTGGATTCCTGGAGCAGCTTTCAGTGTTTTCAACATAACTAGATCTATAGATGTCCAAAAAACCTGATTGTTATGGCAACATAAAGCTAACTCAAAGGGCGTGAATCAATTTGTTCACCACTTCACCAGATTTGGACTGTAACATGGCAAAAATTGGCTAACAAATAGGACCTGAAAACATATCCACTGGAAACTTAAACTCTAAATCTAACAAAAATAAAACATAAAATTAATTCAAATCTTAAATTAAATAAATAAATAAAAATTAAGTTCAAAAATAACCCAAAAAAAAAAAAACTTTAATCATTGAACAATGGGTTGCCTCCTATCAAGCATTTGGTTTTCGATGTCTTCAGCCCGACTTGGTGCTCCTCAGTCCTCAATCCGAATTCAACATGGGTTTAGCATTCTTTACCCGCTGCACATCTACTTTTAAAATCCCTTTCTCCGAATGATAAAGATCTAGAACACCACATAGTAAAGATCGTATCATTCTAAACGATATAGACTCATAAGAACGCTACTCCTTTGGTAGAAAGTGAGGACGAGAATAGTTAAACCATACTTTTTGACCAATCACGAAGGCTCGCTTTTTACATCCAAAATCAAGTTTTTGAGCTTTTCCAATGGGAGGTTTGTCATGGACACCACGTACTATGGCTAGCTACGCTTTCTCCCTCGAACTCTCCTCCATGGAATCTATCTAGTACTTAACAATCCAACTATCAAACTCCATTGATAGCGTGCCCTCATATACATCTATCTTCGTTCTTGCCATCTTCATAAATGGTCTTCCCAAGAGCAATGGCATCGAGGAGGTTGAGCACCCATCTTGCATGTCAAAGATGTAGAAATCCATCGGAAAAATCAAATAATCCACCTGTACTAAGACACCTCCGAAACTCCTTTTAGATAAACATTAGTATGATTGGCAAGTTCTATGACTACACCGATTTCTTTAAGAGGACCAAGATTAATAGAATCATAAATGTATGAGGGCATTACATTAATTGAAGCTCCTAAATCTAGCATTGCCTTATTGAAGCAAGTGTTACCGATTATACATGGAATGGATAAACTTCCTGAATCTTTGCAATTGGGTGGAAGTTTTCGTTGAAGAACCACCAACACATTCTCTCCCACACTTTCCACGTCATTGTCTTTAAGATTGCACTTGTTAGTGCATAATTCCTTAAGGAACTAAGCATAATGAGGCACCTACTTTATGGCATCTAAAAGTGGGATGTTAACATGCACCTTCCGGAACACATCTAACATCTCCTTCTCACTTTCCTCCTTCTTCAAGTTTACAAACCTACTAGGAAAGGGTAAAGAAGAAATATTAGTGGGAATAGAGGGTTTAGGGATTACCTTGGGTGGTGGAATTTCCTCTCGGGAGGTAGTGGCTTCATCATTCTTAATGCCCAAATCCTTATCGAATTCCTTCCTTGCCTTATCATCAAGTTGCCTTCCACTCCTAAGACTTATAGCATTCACATTCTCCCTAGGATTGACCATGGTTTGGAATGGCAACTTGTCAAACCCTTGTGTTTCTAGTCTCCCCACCTTTGTAGCCAATTGACAAAACTAGTTCTCAAGATTCTCTAGTTGTGCTTTGGTATCATTCTAAAATTGAATGGTGCTAGTGGTCAAAACAACAACCAAATCTTCAAGAGACTTACCTTGAGCTTGGGAAGGACTGAATTGCCTTTGCTGAAAATTTTGTTTCACCCTTGATTGTTAAATCCTAATAAGTTATTCAGTGCAGCATTGTGATTTTCGGCATAGCCATAATTGGATTGGAATCCACCCGTAGTATTTGCTTACTCTAAGTTACCAGTTTGTACGACCGGGTATAGATCAGATGTATGGCCTATTGTAAAGCAAACCCCTCAAGTAGTTAGTTGATTGACCGCGAATTGTTTGACAATTGCAGTAAGATTGGTAATGTTTTGGTCAAGACTAAATGGGGTGGCTACCTCATTGACCTTCCTTGGGGCTTTGGGATGATTGTTAAACTGTTAGGAGTTGGCAGCCATGTTTGAGATTAAAGCTCTAGCAGCTTCTAGCGTCTTGTCTACCAAAGCTCCTCTACTTGCTGCATCTATCATATTTCGTTCCATTGATGCTAGACCCTTATAAAAGTACCGGAGCAAGAGTTGCTCGCTGATTTGGTGGTGGGGGCAGCTTGCACATAGTTTTTTGAACCACTCCCAATACTCATAAGGTGATTCTCCATTTATTTGCCAAATCCCACATATCTCTTTTTGAATGATAGTAGCCTTAGATGCCGGAAAGTACTTCTCTAAGAAAATTCTTTTCATCTCATTCCAAGTGTTTATGGACCTGGATGGTAGATAATAAAGTCAATCTTTAATGGAGTCCTTCAAAGAGAATGGAAGAGCCATCAACTTAACTTGTTCTTCCGAAATACCACTTGGATTCATACTTAAGCAAACCACTAGGAATTCTTTGAGATGGTTATTCAGATCCTCCCCCAACAAACATGAAAGCTAGGTAAAAGATGGCTCATACCCAACTTGAGCTCAAATTCATCTTCTTTCTAAGGATATTGGATGCACAATGGTTGTTGTTCTAGATCCAGAGCAGCCATCTCCTTAAGAGTGTGAATTCAAACTATCTGCTCGTAATCAGAGTCGTTAGAAGACTTGTTTGATGGAAGAGGAGTGTTTACCACTTGGTCAAGATCTCTCTTGTTCACCGGTCGTCGGTAATAAGTGCAAGGAAGAAGTGGAATACGTGTGAATAGTGGTCTAGACCTCAAACTATAGTTTGTATTACTCAGAGTGTGCGATCTACTTCCACGATTAAAGGTCATTCACCAAAATAGATATGTAAAAAAATAAATAAAAAAAATAAAAATAAAAAGTAAATAATCAATTAAAGTATATTTAATCCCTAGTGACACAGTGCCAAAAATTGATGTGATGCAAAAGCAACAAACAATTTAACCTTATTATTGCCTAGCTACAAGTGTCATCTTAATGAATATAGTGAAGTAAGGTTCTTTCTTACAGAGGATTAAATCTAAACTAATTAAATATTACTTTAATAAAAAGATGGGTTTTTAGGTTGTGAATAACAATTTAAAATAATGCAAAAATAGTGTAAACAAAATATATTAATAATGAGAAAAACGTAATTGAGGGTTGTTCATCACCATGCACTAAATATGGATTTCAATCAATTCATTCTTTAACTCTAACTCTAATTATTCAACATGAAAACTCTAATTTTAAGGATATCAAAAATTGATTTCCCTTTACTTCTTCTTTCAGATTAATTGATTAAAGGTACATTTATTAATCGACCCTATTTATTGGACAACCTAGAGATATGCTTACTAGATTTAATGCAATAAAAGCATGATCATTCTAAGAACTAATGACTAGACAAGACAAAGTGTTGCATAGATTATTGCTTTTCAATCTCATCGTGGCGAGTTTCTTGCTAGTTTTTGTATTGAAGTTTTCAGCCTTCCTTGCCGCAGCGAGCACTCAAAATTTCCATTTCAAGATCTTTAAGTTCCATCCAGATCCCCCTTGCTCCAAGGCATCCCAAACCTTCCACAAGTCTCCAAAATCACATTCAAACACCTGAAATCACACTTAAACAATAAATACCTATGAAACGACACTTATGGAATAAAACAATACAATAAACTCTATTCTCACACAAATATCAATTTTTAAATCACCAAATAAGTGCAATTTCTTTCACTTATCAAGAACCTCATGTATTCCACTACAATATAACAATAGAAGAGGCTCAGCGGATGTAGGCCATCTCTTTGAAGCTGAACCACTATAGATCTTTTCTTATTTCTTCCTTTTTTATTATTTTTTCATATTTATTCACTGGGCTTTTATTTGATTTCTCTAAATTAGGGAAAAATCTGCACCAACATACCCCTAAGATCTTAATACATGCATAGACAAATTGCTTTAGGAGTGTGGTAAGAGGTGCCGCATTGACCTTACTGCAAAAGTCAATTTGCATGCTGACTACATACCGATATAATTAAACTCACACTCCAATATGATAATGCAAAGATTAATATTTGTTGGTGCAACGTTTTCCCCAATTATGATGAATCAAATAAAATCTCCAAACGATAAATAAACCAAGAATAAATGAGGAAAATAAGCAAAAACACCCAATTTATAGTAATTGTGCTCGAGAAAGATGGCATATGTCCACTAGTCATATGTATTATCAAGCTTTTGATGGTTATAAAGGAGATTATCTTCTCTAGTACTCCACTTCCCAAAATTTGAAAAAGGGAGTCTAAGGAAAGAATATTTTTTTCTGAGTTGTGCTTCTCTGTGTTATAAAAGAGTGAGCAATGTTCTATGAGAAATACTGAAGGAATAACCCTTATAGATGAGCATTTTCCTTGTACAAGTAAGACAATTAATATTGTTATAAATCACTATCAAGAGGACAACTTTATCTGACATGGTAGGATTGGTAGAGGTAGTAAAGAACAAGGTCTAGACATGGATGTGGTGTCATCACATGACTCTTGCCTACTCATGTATTTATTGTCATTTTTACCACTTCTCGCGCCTACTGACTTGACCTAGCATACCACTTTTCACATGACTTGACATTTGTCGTTCAAGCTTCCAGAATATTATTCTTTATTTATGTGATTTTTATAATCAATTTTCTTCTGTCATGTGTCACTTGGTGGTTGGTCGTTTATAAAGAGAATTTTACTCCCTCACAATATTATTGGGTACAAATTTGTGATTTTCGACAAAAATTAATTTTTTATTTTGAAAAGACCAAAAATGAATTACAAGTTTGAAAATTACTAGTCATGTAAAAATGACTAACAAAGTCTAGTTTTATTTATTAAAAATAGGGAGAATAATAATAAATTTGAAAGCCCACTCGAAAAGCAGTCGAGTCCAACTTTCAGAATGGGCTAGTACTAGTACTATGAACAAAGTTGCCCACTTCACTGGATTCTTACTGGTCTGAGCCAATATAAAAGCAGAATTATTAACATCCAGTTCATGATGATCACATAATTCATACATATTTTATTTTATTATTTTTCAATAATCAACATGGGGAAGCACTAGAAGATACAATAGAAGAAACAGCAAGAGCGGATGCAGAACTCTTTGTCAAGGAAGATTGGTGGATTGGCAAAATGGGCCTGGCTACAGAAAACCCAGGTTGTTTGGGTTCAGGAAGAGCTATTGATCCACTTCCCAACTGGACCACCACTGATGATATTGTGGGCCTCTCTATTGGATCTTCCTGCACACACAAAAGCCCAATCTGCATGCATCTCATTACTTCTTCAACCTCACAAGATTCCATTTCCAACATCAAGGGGTCTACAAATTCCAGTTCTTTTCCTTCCCTCCATTTTGTCCATGCCTGTTAATACATTAAACAGAATCTCATGTTATAACTTAATTTGTGATTTATATATTTCTGTTTATTTAATGATGTTAATAAAGAAAGAAACATACATTTCTGATGAGAGTCTGAGAATTTTCTTTGAGGTAGGATCCATTGTTTCTTTTTCCGCTTATAATCTCAAGCAAAATCACACCGAAGCTGAAAACATCAGATTTCACAGAGAATAATCCTTCCATTGCATACTCTGGAGCCATATATCCGCTACAAACAATACAAGAATTTATTTTCAATTATGTTACCTAACTTTAAATACATAACATGAGGATATAAAATATCACGTTTGAAACATTTATCATATGAAAAGTCTTAGTACTTGGACTATACGACATAATTGTTTTTGCAAATCCATACTATATGGTTTATCTAAGCAATCTTTCATGTATTAAATTATCAGGGTATGTTGGTCTTTTTACTCTTTAATTTAATATGATATATATATATATATAGATTTTTTGGCTCAAATGCCTCTAAAGTTTGCACGGATTTGCTTGTTGTCACCTAAAATTAAAAATGGCCTAAATACTCATGAAGTTGTTGTTCATTGGCATTTTGTGTAAAGTCGTCCAAACAGTTTAGGGGTGTATTTTTTTTCTATACAAATATCAATGAACAACAACTTCAAGAGTATTTAGGTCAATTTACAACTTTATGTGACAAATATGTATATTCGCACAAAATTTAGGGATATATATAAATGTGAATTTCTTGAAAAATGGCGTTTGATTAATATTTCAAATATTATTAAATTACAGGAAGAAAGCCTCACTACGTTCCAACAACTCTTTTGGTGTTTGCTGTATTCTGTTCTTCACAGAAGATTCTTGCCAGACCAAAATCTGAAATTTTTGCAACCATCTCTTGATCCAACAACACATTACTTGGCTTCAAATCCCTATGGATGATCTTAAGTCGGGAATCTTCATGAAGATACAGAAGCCCTCTAGCAATCCCATTGATAATGTTAAATCTTGTCCGCCAATCAAGTACAGAACGTTTGTCTGAATCTGAAATTAGTATAGAAGTAAACATAATTAAGTTTTGTTTTCTAAGTTCAAACATGTTTCTATGAAATATAGATATAAGTAGTGAGGAAACAAACCAAATATGAATCTATCAAGGCTTTTATTTAGCATGAACTCGTATACTAGCAGCTTCTCTTCTTCCTCCATAGCACACCCGAGGAGCCTCACCAGGTTTCGGTGTTGAAGCTTCGCGATCAACACCAGTTCGTTCTTAAATTCATCCAAGCCTTGCCATGATTTCCTTGACAGCCTTTTGACTGCTACTTCCTTACCGTCTGGTAGCACACCCTGGGAAAAGAGAAAAGACAATTTAGAGATCGCAAAGTTCCACTTTGGATCACAACAAAGTTGAGGGAAATAACTATTACCTTGTAAACTGATCCAAAACCACCTTGTCCAAGCTTATTTGAATCTGAAAATTCAGCTGTAGCAGCTCTTATAGTCGCTAAATCCATGAGTGGTAGTTCATCAGTGCTTGCCAATGGATCATCTTGATTTGTCATTGTGATCGTGGTGGCACTAGCCGAATAACGCAGCATCACGCTCTGGCTTGTTTCATCATCTGCCAAAAACTCGATTTAAAGTTAAAGACAAACCAGATACAAATTTTCGCTTTTTCAATTTTATTAAACTCACCTTGTTTTGATCCTTTTCTCCGTAGAAGATAAACAGCGCAGGAGCATATCATCGTAGCTAAGGCTAAAGATGCGAATGTAATCACCACAATCGACCATGTTTTCAATTTATGTCCTGCTTTGGAGCAATAGATAAATCAGATACAAAGCATGTACTAATATAGTTAATGTCAAATTTTCAAAGCCAACTTCTTACCTTTAGATTTGTAGAAACGGAAGGTCTCGAACCTGACGTTACAACTCATACTCAGTATAATACCACCTTCTTGAGAATGGAAATCTTTAATAAGGTCACCCCATGCAGAATTGAGACAAAGTTTGCAATCAAATTTAGGGATATCTCTGGTGCACTGTACAAGCCCATATATTGTTACATTCTTAGAGTAGCTAGCTTCCTCTGTTGCAAACATGATCTTAGAATGAAATGCAGCCTTATCTGAGAGCCTTTCCATCTTTTTCAATGTCTTCTTTAGTTGATCGGGATCTGATATATCTTTTCTGTGATAACCATTCCTCTCGGGTCTTTCTCCGTTATAGTCCATCAAGTTGTTGAAGGAAATGGAAGAATAGTGAATTTGACAGAGTTCATACCAGATTATTGGTTCTTGAGTCTTACACTTTAAGATCTCTAGCTTTGCATCCTCTAGACATTTCTTACATTCTGTGGAATTAACATCTCCCCTACATTGTGCTTGCCCATAGACCTTACCCAAACCCTCTTCTCCGAAAGAGACATAGGAATAACCAGAATTTGGAGCTTCAAAAATTAAGGAATCAATAACTTTTTTGAGGTTTTGTTCAAATGGGATATTCGTGTCAATCTTTCCGTTTTTCAAATGACATAATTTAAGCAGAGGGTTTGGATTAACTGAAGAAAGCATGGAGAGGGCTACAATGAAGCATAACATAGCTGAAACAGCCCCTTTGTCCATCTTCTTCCTAAGAGGGAAAGTAGTTTGGGTTACAGATAAAATCAAAAGTGGGATAGAAAGTAATGTGTAGTAGCGAAACATTTTAAAAGCACTAGCCACTAGCTCTCAAAAGTTGCAGCTATTCAGTCTTCATGTAATTACAATTACAAAGAAGATTCCTGTGGGGCTAACATTGACCATGAAAGTTATGCATTAGCTTTTGGATAAACCAAATGAATTGAACTATTGCTTATTGCTGAGTATTAAATTTCAAAGTATGGGACACCTCCTCCATATTGGTATGATGTTGTTCACTTTGGGTTTAGACCGACGCAAGACCGGCTCAACTAAAATGGAGACCTAAGGCAAAATATTTAAATGGAGCCTTATTAAAAATAAATAAATTAAATTTTATATATATAATGAGTCTAATTTTGGTCTAGACCGACACAAGACCAGCTCAACTAAAATAGAGACTTAAGGCAAAATATTTAAATGGAGCCTTTTTAAAAAATAAATAAATTAAATTATATATATATAATGAGCCTTATTTTTTATTATTTTTTTATTTTTATTATTTTAGGCTTGAGACAGTTTGAAAGAAACATGAGACATTATTTTAAAAAAAGGAGCAATATGAGAGCTTTATGGAGAGTTATATATATAATATTTGTTTAAAGATATACATATAATTGTTTTTTGAGATATGGCGCCATAGCCCACGTTGGGCCTAATGTCATGATTTTATTTTTGGACTCTACCCAAAATGTTTCATACTATAAATCATGGATTTTTCCAACGATTAGGTAATGTGGGACAATTTTTTTAACACTGAGTTCTTTATTTAGGGAAATAGATTAGTCAAAAGAGCAAAAGACAAGTTTAATAGTTGGAAAGCTTTTCTTATATTTAAACTTTATTTGTGTGCTGCATACTAGCAAGGTCCACCCGTTCACAAACAAATTATATTCAGCAAGAAACAAAAACTTTACACAACATCAAAAAGATGTGGGTTAAAAAAAATAAAATAAAAAAAAAAAAAGGAAAGGAGGAGGAAATGGAAGAGGGCTCTTTGCAAACAGAGGAACAGTCTAATGGAGAAAACCAAAATATTAGCATGTAAGGGAGCTTTGCACCCTCTTTATCAGACCAATACAAATAGCTCTCACAGTGTTCAAGCTTTCTTAGGAAACAAACAGCCTCAAGCCCTTTTACACCCTAGATCACTCCATGTCTAGCCAAATGTGTGACGTTATTCCCACACTTCCAAGCCGGAAAATCTGCTTGGACTACCTATTATAATTTGGAAGGATTTCATTGGTGATCATTTGGTTTAAGTGTTTCTTGTAATGATCTATTGAGTCCTACATTAGCCAAGTATGGGATTGACATGTGGCTTATAATCTCTTTGGGCACCCTCCTGAAGCAACGGGTTGCGCTGGATTGCAGTAGATAGATTGAAACGCCTGATACAGAGGAAGACTTTGATATCAATCGACGAATCGAGTTGCTAGATGTCATTCTAACTTACGTTCTCACACAGAGAAAAGAAGAATACACAAATTCTCAAAGAGAATTCCAAATGAGATAAACTCGTGATTTTTGATTGAAAGTTTCTTATTCTAACTCACAAATTAAACCTCTACTTATAATACAAACTGAAACTACTTTCTTACAACATTTATCAAAACATTCCCTAATTAAAACAATCTTGAAAACAAGGGTATTAAACAGAGAAACATGTTTCTAAAAACATGGAGATGGGTTTCTTGTCGTTTTCTTGCTTTACTATTGTAGGAGCCAACAACTCGTGGCATCAGTTCTCCCCCTCTTAAAAGAAACTCGTCCTTGAGTTGATCAACAAGTAGATTCAGGGCCACATGAGTTCTTGACTCTTATTTTGTTTTCTGAGACTAGTAGACCCCAATTGAGAAGTCTCTCCGTAGTTCATCCCAAAGCCATAATGGCACCAAAGTAATCTTTGAATTGAATGTAGAAAACATGCACCTAGTCTCTTTGGTCTTCGCATCAAGTTTCGATATGCCATTGAAATTTTTCCCGAGATGTGCTTGGAGTGGACCAAGATCGACAATGTATTTCTTCACTTCAAATCCAACCAAAGTGAAGTCATCACACGTTTCTAGACCTTTTTCCTCTTTTGGAATCGATGAAAGAGATATGACACATGTACTCACTACTCCTTGAATCATGCCCTTCTGGCAGAGATCATTGACCAGAGTCAGCATTGTCTCATTTTCTTGTGAGTCCGCATTGGCCATCAACGAGTCCAAAAAGCTTGCTTCAAGAGCAAAACCAGATTGTTTAATGTTTTTTGATTCAAAGACACAAACTGACCATTCTCCTTGTTCAACATTTTTAGATTCTAAAAGAATCCATTCTTGTGCTATCAGCTTCATTTAGTGATGAATGATTACCTAGTTGTTCGTGAACGGTTTGAGGTTTTCTCTAAAAGATTGTTTGCTAGGACTATATCGATGAAAACTATCAAATTATTGTAGAAGAAATGCTTTTATTATAAGAACAAGAAGAAAGAAGATGAAACCAGAGGAGAAACTAAGTCTCAAATGTATATTCAATAATGATCAAACTATTACAAACTAAGTATATATCTACACAAGAAGATCTTGAACTAACTTCTAGCTAACAAACAAGTTGTATCCAACTGTAAAATACCAGCTGTAGAAAGCCAGCTCAGCCTAACTATACATCTAATACTCCCCCTCAAGATGGACTATATATGTTAAGTAGTCCCATCTTGCCTAACAAATCATTAAACAAAGAAGGATGTAAAGCTTTGGTAAAAATATCAGCTAACTAATGTCGAGAGGAAACATGTAAAGTCTTGATCAAACCAACTTGAATCTTGTCCTATTTGAGATGGCAATCAATCTCAGCGTGTTTAGTACGCTCATGAAAAATCGGATTGGCTGCTATGTGAAGAGCAACTTGGTTATCACAGTAAAGTAGAGCATGATTAATATGATCAATACCAAATTCTTTGAGAAGTGAGAATAGCTAAGTCAATTCACATGTCACGTTGGCTATAGAATGATATTCAGCTTCAGCTGAAGACCTTGACATCGTTGCTTGCTTCTTTGATTTCCATGAAATCAATAATTCACCAAGAAAAACACAAAAACCAAAAATAGATCTTCTGGTATTTGGACAAGATGCCCAATAAGCATCAGAAAACATCTTTGATTGCATGGTTGAATGGCCTGGCAACTCAGTCTTAGCATAAGCCTTCAACTAAACTTCAGTCTGAGAACGATAAAAAAGACCAAGGCCTGGACTACCTTTAATGTACTACAACACGCTTTGTGCAGCTACCATATGAGGTGTTCTTGGTTACACAAGAAACTGACTAAGCCTATTCACAGAATAAGAAACATTTGGACGAGTAATAGTCAAGTATAACAACTTTCCTATCAAACATCTATACAAAGCAGGGTCTTCAAGCAAATCACCTTCATCTTTGCTAAGTTTAAGTTGACTTCCATGGGAGTGTTAACTGGTTTACTCCCCAAATAAACCATATCTTGTAACAACTACAAAGCATATGGTCTTTGAGAAATGAGGATACCTTTAGGAGAGCAAGCAATCTCTAAGCCCAAGAAAAAATGCAATGGACTTAAGTCTTTTAAGATAAACTTAGCATCCAAAGTATTCTTAAGATTGGCCACAGCTAAATCATCATTACTTGCAATTATGATGTCATTCATATACACCAATAAGACCATAAAACTAGAACCAATGCTCTTAATAAACAAAGAGTGGTCTGTAGCAGATTGTTTAAACTTCTCAGCAAGCAAGGAATTACTAAACTTGGAATACCATTGCCTTGAGGCTTATTCCAAGCCATACAACGACGTATGTAGCTTACACATTGAATCCTTTGGTAAAGGCTTCCCCTTAGAGCAATACCCTTGAGGCAAACTCATATAGACCTCTTAAAACAAGTCACCGTGTAAAAAAGCGTTGTTAACATCTAACTAATGTAAAGACTAGTTATTCATAGAAGCTAAAGCCAATAAAAACTTCACTGTAACAAGCTTGGCTACTGGAGCAAATGTATCAAAATAATCAATTCCCTCTTGTTAAGTATAACCCTTAGCCACAAACCGAGCCTTGTACCTTTCCACAGTACCATCTGCCTTAAATTTAACCTTGTATACCCACTTGCTACCAATAGCATGATGTTGTGTTGGTAAAGAAACAATAGACCAAGTTCAATTAGATTCTAAAACTTTTAACTCAACAACCATAGCCT
>WUAT03044745.1:0-13763 GCA_010015005.3 Ulmus americana
AAGCATAGATTCCAAATTAGCAGACTCCTTACCCTTTTTTCTTTTATTCTTTCTCCACTCCTTAGGAATGCACTCAACTTTTTGCAAAATTTCTTCATTAGTTAATGGAATAGGTGGCTGCCCATGTGATTGTAGCTAGAAATGCATAATTATTACTATATATTTGTGAGCATTTAGGATTAATTAGGGCTTTAGTCGATGTATTTATGCCGTGATAATTCTTAGATGATGTGTTCGGTTTCATTTGTTGTTTTTATGCATTTTCATGTCTTATAAGCCTAAAAGGAGGTTAATAATGAAGATTGAAGATTGCAAGACATAGTCGGGCCAAGGCGAAGATGAAAAGCACATTTGGAAGCATAGAAGTTCAAAAGAAGTTAAAATCAAAGTGCTGAAAATTTGGGCAAGTTTGACTCTACACATACTTCAGTATTTTGGCAATAACTTCTTAATCCAAAGTCCAAATGAGGTGTTATTCATGGCCATAGAAAGCTAAGAGGAAGGGCTACAACTTTCATAAAGACACCTTGGAAAAATTCATGTGTGATTTGCACCACGGAGCACATGCGTGAATTTTCTCTTGTGTTCGTATCATACTGTATGTGTCGTAGCATGACTATGATTTTTTAGTTTTTTAGTTTAGATTTTATTCTATCTTTTAGGATTTTCAACCTAGATCCACCCTAGACCTTTTGTAATATTAATAGGCCATTAGAAAACATTATTTAGCATCTGGGATCTGAGAGCAGAGATTACCTAAGAGGAAGATGTTTTATGGCTGAAGCCTCTAGCAAATCTAGAATGGATCTCATAGGTGTAGTCTTTCCTTTTCTCTAGTTTTGTTTATGTTATGTGACAGATACAAGTTGTGTTTATTTTCAATTCCTATCAATAAATGAATTATTTACTCATGTGATAGATGTTTAATTAGTTTATTTCATGTTTGATTCTATGTGAGAGATAGGATATTTAATCTATGTGAGAGTTAGGTTAATCGATTGTTTTAATTCATAAACAAATATAAGTTCAGTCATGCTTTTCTTATGTCGGCCTCTGTAAGTTAAAATCAATCAACTTAGATCAATTTTATAGGATTGTCATTGTAGAAACATCTTATAAGACAGATTGCTTTTGTGCTTAATTAAGGAATTAAGAATAAACCAAAAATAAATCAAAACTAGAAATTGGTCGATGAACTTTGAGTGAAATTCGATGCATTGTGTTTAATTTAATGTTTTAGTTCTTTAGATCCAAATTATCTTTTCCTTATTTAATTTTCTTTATTTAATATTTTACTTTTATTTTGTTTCTAAGTTTTCACTCTCTTTTGCAAGCCTTCTTTGTGGGATCGACACCTCAACTATACACAATAACCGCGTGTTAGTTGGAACGTAATCAGTCCTACAAAACAAAATTCACATTAGATTTATAGGAAAGATAAAACGAACATTATTTATATTTAGTTAGACATTTACCTATCTGCCCATTGGTGGGGTCATGATCGACTCCACATGCTTATTTACATGCCTCTTAACTCCAAATGGAGTTTGGGGACGTCCCTTACAACTCCCCTTACCAATATTCCTCATATCTTTTCGGAGCATTTTCTCTTGAAGCATCTCATACTTCCATTGCAGTTGCATCATTTTTTCTTGAACTAGATTGAAATTATTCTGCACTTGTTTGGCAAAGCCTTTAGGTTGCGAAGCATTCCAAATGTTACTCCAATTGTGATGCTTACCCAAACCCTGCACTTGAACAGGGTGTTCCTTATTGGAAAAAGCCATCCCAAGGATGTCATGCATCCCTTATGGAGTAATCTCATCCGTAGTGGCTCGTTGAGTTAGTAACTCCTGCAAAACCAAAACAAGGTTAAAAATAAATCCATTAAGAAAACTTTATAATTATTTAATGTACAATAAAGGAACTTACAATCTCTTCGCTAATTATTCGGGATATTTTTCTTCTTTATTTTTCCTTGAATGCAACCAAGATTTGGATCGATCATAATCCTCTCCATACTCTGCTGCCTACAAGTACATAATATATTAGAATTTTAAATAATATTTCCGTTTCATAAATATGAGTATTAAATTAAAAAGTTAAATTACAACAAATATATACATATACATTTTATATTGCATCGTGGATATAAATAAAAATTAACTTACATTCAAGTCATCCCATATATTTTTCTTAACCTCAATGGGAACTTTTGGCCACGTCTTGTGAGTTACACTCACATATGACCATACACATACACCAACAATGAACAAATGATTATTAATTACAACATGTTTGTTAGTAAATAAGTAATTAGAAGACATGCAGAGTAGTTCGAATCAACATACCTACGTAACTAGTGAATTGCGCTTTACACTCTTCAATAGGATTTTCAAGTTCGTTGAATTCTATTGGCATACATTCTCGATGATGCATCTTGATCAAACTAGTCATCTTTGTCGCTCCTTGGGTACCTTTCTTTCTTTGACTAGACATACCTAAAAATATTATGAAATTAATACGTAACATGCACTGTAACAAAATCTCGGTAGAGTTTTACTTTAAAATATGACTAAACTCCTACAAACATAAGACGCAAATACATTCAAAAACCACGTCCAATTCACCGCAACACACTAATTAATCAAATTTAACAAATTTTTCCCAAAAAACTCTAAAAAAACTAATTTTTTCTCCAAATTAAAACGGTTACAATTAAATTATATAAAATTAATCACTCAACAAGATTACACGTAATATTTTAATCAATAACTAATCAAAAATTAGTACAATTGTACACAAATTGAGCAAGATTTTACAATTTCTTTGAAAAAGCTCTAAATTCGTAAATTTCACCAAATTAAATAGCAAAAATCAAAATTTCTTAGTTCTAATTTGTACAAAAGATTACCCATATCCTTTTAAATGCCAATTTAATAACAAAACAACATTTAATCAATAATTTATTAACAAAAATCATATAACCCCCAAATTTCACATAAACTCATAAAAAAAATACAAAATAAAAGTTTAAATACCATACCTTTTAGTTTGATGTAGCAAAAACTATAGCAGAATGCAAGTCTAAGAGGTTAGAGTGGTCGAAATATGGCCAGAGGAGAGAAAAATTGTCGGAGAGAAAAATTTGGGAGAAGTTGAGCCAAAATGGGGCTGGTTGCATGATATGGTTTTGATATATGACTTTCAGCGTCGATTCTGAAAGTCTCACATGATCAGCATGTTTTTTTTAAAGGGCTAGGACTTTAGGCATCGGTTCGATTTTTCCAAAAAACGACACCGTTTCTTTTTTCTATAACGAAGTTGGCTCTGCCTTTAGGGAAACTTTTACCAAAAAAACAATGATATATATCTTCTTCTTTTTTTCTTTTAATTCTAAAAAATAGAAATGGCAAGGGTTTTGGAGAAACCCATGTTTTTACTCTCTCCTATGGCACATTTTGTAGTAGTGAACTCTCCCCAAAACCCTTATATTACACCCTGTGGACCCCACAACCTTTTTCATCATTACCATATAGACCCCATCACCTTTTTAATAAAATATTTTTGTTATATTACTTTATTATTAAACCCTGTAAACCCCACCACATTTACATAAAATTATTAATATTACCGTGTGAATCCCACCACCTTTTAAATAAAATATTATTTTTTTTATATAATGCCCTATTTAGAATACTCTGAACCAAACAAAAATCACGTTTAGAATACTCTGAATCAAACAAAAATCATATTTAGAATGCTCTTTTAGAATACCTTGTTTAGAGTGCCATTTTTAGAATACTGCAGAATCGTATACCAAACAAACCCGTAAGGATGATCTTGCAATTTGGTTTTTGTTCCTCATTACTTCTGTATCCGGTGCTCACAATCATTGCTTGTTATATATGAATGAGAAAATGACATGAAGGTATTAAGGGTGAAGATCCTAGGGTGTACTGGTTTTAGGGATATTTATAGATTTTTTTACTGGCATTAACATATATATATTCTGAAGTCAAGAAATTTCTATGGTTGGTAGGACACGATTTTAATGAAATTCTATTTGGGTCGGAGAAACAAGATGGGAAGCCAAAAGCTTTATCTCAATAGGCATGTTTAGGGATGTCATGAGTAAAGCGGGGTTGGATGATTTGGGCTGTATTGATGAGTAATTTACTTGGGTGAGGAAGCAAGATGGGGACTTATTTATGCAAGAGAGGTTAGACTGGTTTTTGACTAATTTTGATTGGCATGTTCTTTTCTGGCAGCTGAGGTTAGCGGGATCTCATTCTATCATTTGGATCATCATCCTATATGGGTTCATCTTGGGTCATATCAAGCTTGGGTGAGAAAGGCAAAGGGTGGTAAAACTAAATGTCATTTTCACTTTGAGGAGTTATGGGTGAGAAAGGAGTGTAAACAACATTCGGGGTTGTGTAGAGGAAGTGATGAAGTGGGGAAAGAAGAATTTTGAAAATTTGATGAAGCAAATTAGAGATATAGAGGTCCAACTTAAGAAATTACAGACTGATGAGATGTTTGGCGCTAAATTAAATAAAATTTTAGAATTGGAGGTTTTGTTGGATAAGCTATTGGACGCCGATTAGGTTTATTGGAAACAATGATCTAGGAATAATTGGTTGGCCATGAGGATAGTAATTCTAAGTATTTTCATGTGCGCGCTAGTGCTTGGTTGAAGAATAATTCTGTAAAGGGTTTGATGAGCAAACAAGGTGATTGGTGTTTGGAGTTGAGGGGAATTGTAGATATTATTTAGAATAATTTTTGGGTTATTTTTTTTTTAGACAATGAAGAAGTAAACCCTAAACCCAAGACAGTGAAGGATTTTTGTCTAATTAGTTTTTGTAATGTGGTGTATAAGATTGCCTCTCTGGCCGTTATTAATAGATCCCAGCTGATGTTGAAGGAGATTATTTATGATCACCAAAGTGTTTTTATTCCAGAGAGATTGATCACAGATAATATTTTGTGTGAGATTTGAGTGTATGCATTAGATTCGGAACCATACTTTTGGAGAAACAAGAAATACTGCACTTAAATTAGACATGAGCTAGACATATAATCTTGTGGAATAGGATTTTGTTGAGAAGATGATGGTTTAATTGGTTTTGATGCTAAATGGAAAACTTTGTTTATGTGTTGTGTTCGGTTTATTTCTTTTTCTTTTTTCATCAAAGGAGTTGGGATAGGTGTTGCCTAGCCGTGGTTTGAGACAAGGGGATCCTTTTACTCCATATTTTTTTGTTTTGTGTGCCTAAGGTTTGAGAGGGAAGGGCTGTTTAAAGGGGTCAAAGTAGCTAGAGGTGCACCATCAATTTCTCATCTCTTCTTTGCGAATGATAGTTTGATTTTTTCTAGGGCAAGGATTGAAGATTTTTGCAATTCTGGTATTGTTTTAGGAGTTATGAGAAAGCTTCTAACCAAATAATCAATTTTGAGAAATCGTCAATTTCATTGAGTCCTAATACCCCCCGTTCATGTTGTGGAAAGTATCAAAATTATTTTTGGGGTCTCCATTGTTCATGGGCATGAAGTGTATTTAGGGTTACTGACCTTTTATTTGAGGAGAAAATGGAGCAATTTACTTATTTACGGGATAAAGTGTTCAAGAAACTTCAAGGTTGGAAGGATAGGTGTTTTCTTGGTGGGTGGGAAAGATGTGCTAATTAAATCGGTTATCCAAGAAATCTCATTCTATGCAATGTCTTGCTTCAAGATACCAGTTAGCATTTATGATGATATAGAGAGAGTATGTGCAAATTTTTGGTAGAGAGATTAGGAGAAAAGAAAAAAGATGCATTGGAGAAAGTGAGACGATCTATGTAGGCCTAAGCATGAGGGTGGTTTGGGGTTTTGGAAGTTGGAGGCATTTAATCAAATTCTTCTTGGGAATCAAGTTTGGAGAGTGCTTAATGCCTTGAATTCATTGGTGGCTAGAGTACTAAAGGTGCATTATTTTCCTAGTTGTTTGGTGTTGGAGGTGAGCTTAGGTAATTCTCTTTCTTTAATGTGTAGGAGTCTAATTTGGGGGAGAGAATTGGTGATTAAGGGGATGAGGTGGAGGATTGGTAATGGGTTGGATACTAGTATTTATGGGTCTAATGGATTCCAATTCCCTGTTCATTTCAAGTGATTTCCCCACTAGTGTTGGGCCTAAGTGCACTGGTGGCTAGTTTGTTGCATGAGCAAGGTAGATGGGACAAGGAGCTAATTCAAACATCTTCTTTTTCTTTTTCTTTTGTTTACATGAGGCTGAGATTATTTTATTTATCTCACGCCCAAGATGCAATATGCTAGATAGTTGGATTTGGCACTTTCATAAATGAAATAATTATTTAGTTGAGAGTTCTCATAAATGTGCATTAGATCATTCTTCAATCCATGCTTTTACCACTTCAAATTCTTTAGCGAAGTGGCGAGATTACGTTTGAAGTTTGAATATACCGCCTAAAATTCAAATTTATTGTTGGAGAACTTGCAACAATGTTATTCCTTCTATATTGTATCTTTTTAATCATCATATCCAAGTTAATGTAAGTTGTCCCGTTTTTGGAGGTTGCCCAGAGTCTACTATGCATGCTTTAATTCTTTGTCTAGTAGCTAGAGCTATTTAGAAGAATAGAAAAATTTGGAAGCATGTTAGGGGAGCAAAGATGGACTCTTTTATAGATTGTTCTTGCTTGATGCAAAGTGTGCTATCCAAGAGTAACTTTGAGTTTTCTATTATTTGTGCTTGCGGTATATGGAATCAAAGGAATGACATGGTGCATGAGAGGATATTGAAAGGAAGTGATTCTAAGGTTGATCGGGCAGTGAAGTTTATCGAGGATTATCAAAAGGCAAGAGAAAATATGATGTATTTGGGTATGACCAAGTTGAGCTCTATGATATGGAAGCCTCCTCCAGTAGGTATGACGTGAATTGATCTTGACACAACTTTTCACTGGGGTTGGGTTATTATGGTGATGGGGTTTTCTTGAGAGATAAATTTGCTCAGTTGGTGTGGGCAAATGCCGTGTCCCTGGTTGTGTTAGCTTTGGTGGAGGTAGTAGAGTTGGTGGCGCTCTAGGAAGGTTTTAGTTGTCGATTCTTCCAATCATCATCTTTTAGTCAAAAATTTTACATATTACTTGGGAATTGTTAGGTTGATTAATAAAGATACAATGATTTTGGATGAGATTGGGCTTTTCTTGGAAGATGTTAAAGTTTGTTAGGAAATTTTACTTGTTACTCTATTTTTCATTGTATCCAAAATTGAAATTCGGCAATCCATAATATTGCTACGTTTTTTTTTACAGATCTCCTATCCTATGTTGTGACAGTACTACAAAAATCATATTTCACGGCAGATAATATGTGTCAGTTTGCAAAACACCGCTACCTAGTGAAATGCGAAGAAATTCGGCAGTGGTTTGTAACAAAAAGAGCTGCTAAAGTATAAAAATACTTTAAGCGGCAGTATCTATTACGAACCACCGCCTAAAGTAATACTTTAGAAGGCGATTTTTAGCAAAAACTGCCTCCTAAATGCATTACCACATCACGTGCAAATTTTAATACTTAGGCGGCAATTTTAATTAAAGACCGCTGCCTAAGCTCACTTTATTTCGCCTCTAGAACTCGACCTCAAGCCATATTCACAACCCTATCTTCATTTTTGTAGAATTTCCCAGCCATCGTCCCCCTTCCAAAAACACCATAAACCTTTAATTTCTTCACCATTTTGAGTTGAAAAGCTTGGTTATTGCATTTTTGTTGTGTAAATCAAGTATTTCAGAGTAATTTGTAAGCTTTCTAAACTTTTCTTCAAATTTGGGATTTTTTCTTTAGAGTTTTTGAATTTCTCTAATTTTTGTTTTTATGTTGCTTATTTGTTGATTCTATTTTGTTATTTCTTTATTTATTTTGTTTTCTAAGTTATTCCCAAACTATATTTATTTCTATTCATGTGTATGTATCTATCAGCATTTTGTGTTTGTGCTTTTATGGACATTTTTGTGTTTCTATTTAATTATTTTATTTTTTTAGTTAATTTTTGTGTTTGTATTTATTTATATTTAGTTATTTCTATTTACTTGTGAATTACCCATTGAGTTGCATTGAGTTGTATCATCTTTATTTTACCACTTTGTTTGTGGAAATTATCAAGGTTTTTGAATTTTTTTGCTTATTATTAGTGTTGATGTGGTGAATTGTTTTGCAAATAAATGGAACCAGCCGAAGAACAATACCACCACAAAAGTGGCAATGAATGACAAACCATCGCCTACTCTCAAAAGAAAAGTAGTCGAGGGCCAACATTGATGAAGAATTTATCTTGAATGAGAGCTCATGGTAAGACGCTCGAGGTCCAATTCAATAGTACAAGAGTTTCAATTGGACCAAATGCACCCACCTTCATGAGCTACTTGGGCACAGTGGCGAGAACATGTGATTGGCATGAGGTGACTAAAATGATGAAGGATCGAATTGGGCAGATGCTGAAGTAAGGAAAATAAATTTAATTATTACAAAATAAATATTACTTAAATAATTTAACTTTTTCATTTATTACATATTGCAAAGAATATTTAACGTAGAGCTGTTTAGAGAAAAAAAAAATATTATAAATCATGCTTTGAAGTCGTGGAAAGACTTGAAGAGCAAGTTGACAAAATGTATATTGAAGAAGGGCTCATTCATCATCCTCTGGAAAAGTACACATTCATTACTCAAGACGTATGAGATCTATTTGTCATTTATGGGACTAGCTTGTCATTTAAAAAGGAAAGTGCAGCGACCAAGTTGAAAGCTGGGCTAAACAAACTTCCTCACCGATTAGGATGTAAAGGATACAAATGGAAATAAATAGAGCTTGTAAGTATATTCTTACAATTGTGTGATTCTTTCAAATATTGCGTATAAAAATTAACTAACATCGTTTTATTTTGTTCTAGCAACAAGCAAGACAATCACTTGATCCCATACCGAGACACGAGTTGTAGCTAGAGGTTCGTGTGGATGAGAATTGAACTTTTGAATGGCTCTTGTCGGGAAGTGAGCCATAGAATAGTAAGAATTTCATTCCTTCAATTTTCATTTTTAAAAAAAATACATCTAGTTGTATATATTACTAATTATTAATTTATTTTATGTAGAGGGAGCTTAGTGAGACAGCTACACAATGTGAAATTCAACCTAGTGGGAGGAATGACATCTTGATGATGGCTATTGGTACGGAGGAGCATCCGAGTCGTGTTAGGGCCACTTCATGGGTGGGTAATTTCACAAATGTTTGGTATGAGCGTCAAAACCGAAACACAATTCTAAGGTCAAAGTTCAAGCAGTACAAAGCAAATACCCAGGTGGAAACACAAAAATTATACAAGTTGGTATGTACTATACAATCCCAAGTGCATAGTGGTCAACAGTTTGATGCCATGAGCCCCAGCGGTGTGCCTCAGAGTGGGAAATTGAGTTGCATGTCAGCAATGACCCCCGATGATTTTCAGCACTATTCCCAATAAGTAGTACAACCCACTGCTATGGTAAGTAACAATTAAAAGTTGTTTTTTTTTTTTTTTCATCTACTAATAATTGATATATTATTTATAAAAGTTGTGTTTTATAGAGAGGGAAGTGTAATTTATGCATCAGAGACACTCGAAAACATTGTGGCAGTAGGACGAGTGATTCACTTCCTGATGATATACTCGTACACTTTGTTGTATATGGACACAGCCATTGACATGTATTGATCGGTACCATCTTTAATGCGGGTGCTCCATTACGCTGTCCTACTGATGAGTACCAATTTGTTGGACTATCAGTTGATGTTCCCTTAGCTTGGCCAACTGAACTTATCCTCTCATACACACATGTATATATATGTCAATCTAATTATAAATTATTTTGTGCTAAATATGAATTGTTGACCATCTAATTAAATTATAATTTGCAAGAAACAATCTTATCCCCAAAACGTCTAGCTAAGCAGAAGATGTCTGCTAGCTCCCACACGTTGCTATATGTCCATGATACATCTTTCAACCCAAGAATCCTACCAAGTACAATGTTGAGGAAGATTAGTAGGAGAGCAATAAAGATTGGAAATAGTGCCAGTATCCATGTTTCCATGGATATACAAATCGTGGGATATCAACATGACATATATGTTGACAAGTGAGGACATCAAGTGGTTTTGTGGGATGAAGGAGATAACAGCCACATGTATATATGTGTACATAAGGTAAAATATTTAATATTAGTTCTAATATGTAATATTATGTTGATTACGTTATTTCTAACGTGTTTCTTCATCAATTATATGTAGGTACTTGTACAAAAAATGAAAGCTAAAATAGACAACAATTACATATTTATCAATTTTATTTGCCCTCATCAAATTGTTGCCGATGCAGATAATCAAGAAACAAGAGCAAGGTCAACCTTTGAAAGAATAAAAAATAGTTGTGCCAATAGTGTATGGTTGGCTCTTTACAATAGTGGCTAATTTTATATCTCATAACTTTACATTTTAAATAACGTATACAATAATATGCAATTTGACAATATTTGTTTTTGTTTTAATGGACATTGGAAATTACTTGGCATTGACCCAATCAATTTTTCATGTTGGTGATTGGATCTAAATAGAGGGAAACCATTCCTCGATATAACCCAAGTGTTAAATATGTAAGAACATATTTATTTATTTTACATTATCTTTTTTCATAATTATTTTATTTTTAATGTCTAATTCACTTGTTTTGATTTATAAATAGAGATATTTTATTTTTAATGTCTAATTTACTTGTTTTGATTTATAAATAGAGATTTGAGATTGTGGTTTACCCATCATAGGTTAAATATGATAAGGAAGACAATAAGTTGGAGGATTTTTAATGTTAGTAATTTATTTTGAAGTATTATTAATGTTTAAAGTTTAAGTCAATATGTTTTAGAAACTAATTATCACTTATTTATGTAGATGTAGTGTGTGAGACAAACTTCCAACACCGGTGTGGATTTTTTGTCCTTTGGTATATGGAATGATAGTCCAAAACCAATGGTCCACCATTCCAATTGCGGTATGGGTGACAAACTTTAAATATTTAATTTCAAATTTTATAATTACGCTTTGAAATTGTTTAAATTTACAAATAAAGTGTGAATTTTGTTTTATAGCTTGATAATTGATTAGCATACACTCAAAAAGAAGTGGATGAAATAAGGGAGCAATAAGCCGAACTTTTATACGATTTTATTTAGTGTAAGTATTTTTATAGTACATAGTAGAATTAAATTGTATAAATAAATATTACATTTTTATTTTATAGTAGAATTAAATACTACATTTACACATTTGGTTTCTAAGTTTTTGTTCTATTTCTAGGCTGTGAATATATATTTTTTTATTGCAAGATGATTAAAATTTTGAGTGAGAAAAAATTTATTTTGTTAAAAAAAAAATTAATAAAATAAAATAAAATAAAATTTAGGCGGTGGCTCTCAATAAAAACCACCACCTAAGGATATGATTAAAAAAAACGTTAAACGATGGTTTTTACGAATAACCACCCCCTAAATGATCCTACAAAGGCGGTTCGGATCCCATGCCTAAACATAAACAATATAACGACAATAATCTAGACAACGGTTTTTGAACCACTACCATTGGCTCTCGATAGCAGTTACGAACTGCCGCGTATGATTGTTAGGATGGTGCGCCTTCATGGTTTTCAAATGATGTAGTTGCTGACATTTCTATTTTTGTTGAATAAATTTTGCATATTTTCCCTTAAAAAAATGGGATAGTAATATCCCATGCCACTAATTGGTTTCAAAATATTCAACTAACCATCACTTTTTGACATTGCACCATCTGGACCAATTTTGCCATATGTAGATTTTCGCACACCACTGTGCCTATTAATTTGTGTCATCCGTGCCATTTGTCAATGTCTGTTACTTCTAAGAATTAGTTTGTAATTTGAAATCAGGCTAACCACCAAAATAAACAACAAAAAAAAAAAAACGATTGTAGTGACAACACTCAAACCGGTAAAACTTCTAGCAGTGCCAACCACTTATGGCCATGTATGTGACAAATATAAGTATTTGTTTGGATTGATTTTAGTGGCTTTGGAAAGTACGCTTTCTTAATTTTTCAATGAGCTATCGCATATTAAAATCTGACAACAATAGGGGGGTCAACTATCGCATTCTCGTATCAAATTAGAGGCATATTTAGTACATATGTTCACTTTAGTAGCATGATTAGTGCATGTGGAAGAATCAATGGCAAAGTTTAGTTTGCATCGCCAAACCAATGTCACCTAGTGATATATTCCCAAAAATATATATCAAACTCAAATAAAATAATTTAATTTGTTTTAGTTAAAATTAAAATTTAAGTGTATTAAATATAAATTGATCAAAAATATAAAAATAAAATGCATTTTATTATAATAATAAATTGAAGATATAAAGATCTAAATAACCATTACTGATACTGCTACTAATACCGTTACCGTTATAATTACCAGTCCTCTACCATTATCGTTACAATTACCATTATCATTATTATTACAATTACCATAACCATTGTCGTTACTATTACTATTACTATTACGTTATTATTACTATTATTGTTTCTAATATCGTTATAATTATCGTTGTTGTTACCCTTACCGTTGTAATTACTATTATCATTATTGTTATCTCTTAATCACTTCTCGTTCTTTGTCTGTTTAAAGAGGAAAAACAAAATAGGATAGTGATTAAATTAGTGTTTGGTTATGATTTAAACTGGTTATTCAAATCATAATTTGAACTGTGACTATTTAATCATAATTGTGATTCAAATATAGTTAATATTTAATTCATAATCCGAACAGACTATTTAAATAGAAAATACAAGATATGAGAAGATAAGGTAAGGAAAAAAAAATATGCCCTCTATTTTATCGAGCGAAAGTATTAGAATTGTGTAAAAAGGATATATTAGTCTTTTGTATTCAATTATTAAAAAGCAATTTACAACTGCAATTAGCTGGAGAGTTTGTTAATTTTCTTTTTAGTCTAGCTAGTATATAACCTCTAGTCTTGTAACATATTTCAGTTCATCAATACAATTTACTGAGACATTCTTCTTCCTTAGTTTCTTTCTTTTGTAATAACTAAGCGACAAAATTCAAGTGGATTGCCTATATCTATGGATGAAAATATCGGTATCGCGAAATATATCAAAATTTGAATTTTACGAAAATTTTAGTAGATATTTCGATTTCAATGGATATTTCTGAACAAAATTAAAAACTAATGAATATTTACATTTTTTTAGAGAAATTTTTTGTGAAATTTTTTGATTTAACTTGATTAAGTAATAATACATAAATTAAATACTTGACAATTAATTAACAGGTTATCACTAACTAAAATAAGTGAAGTGCTTAATATATAGCGCGATAATAAAGATATATATAGTATTCAAAATAAATTTTCAATGAAGGAAGATCACAATATATTACATAGTACAAAAAAAAAAAAATTACAAGTACTTAACATAATAAATTCAATACCAAAATGAATTCTTCAGATGTTCGAATACATAAGGCATGACTTCATCCTAATTGGAGCAATAACTTTACCAAGATACTGTAGTAGCATAATTCTAAAGGCAGTTATTAATATGCCAAGTGCATATTGATTGATTTCTTCCTACCGACAATCCATAAATTGGGTAGTTTGGATTGACC
>WUAT03044855.1:0-13761 GCA_010015005.3 Ulmus americana
TACAAATGTTATGACTTTTAAAAGAGTGTGTAAATGTAATTGGTTAGGGAAAAGGGGGTATAGGGTGTAATTTCCTCATCTAAATCCTTATATTAGGCAATTGAAGCCCAAATATTGAGGCCCAACCTTGTGGGCTTTTATAACAGGATTAGTGTTCTGGGTTTATAACAACCAAGGCCCAATCTTGGGGGAACTACTAGAATGCCCCTAAAATGAGGAAACATTTATACCCTTGTTTTACATTCATTACATATGTGCCATTTTTTCACCTATTTTATCCCTCTATTAAATGACAAATTACAAAAAAAATTATAGCCTAAGATAAATAACCCTGAATATGGAAGGGTAAAACAGTATTTTACACTAAAAAAAATGGGCCAGATGTTATGAGTTTTAAAAAAGTGTGCAAATATAATTGGTTAGGGAAAAGGGGTATAGAGCGTAATTTCCTCTTCTTTTTCTTGGGTTTATAAAAACTATGGCCCAATCTTTTGGGCTTATGACAACTGAGGTCCGGTAAGAACGCAACTGAAACGAATAAAGAATTAAAAAGCGCGGCTTAGAGAGAGAGATAGAACAATAAGTCCACCATGATATCGACCTCCAAGGCCTTGGCTTTCAAATGCTCTCCTTCTTCTTTTCTCTCGATTTACAGCAAAACCCACATGGAATCTAACCCCAGAATTCTACAAAACCCTTTTTTGATTTCTGCTTCTCACTCTCCTCCGAGAGAAGCTTGTTTGAGCGACGATGGCGAAGCCTCTATTATTACATTGCAGGAATGGCAGGCTTGGGGAACCACTTCTCCTGTGCCTAATGTGGTTTCGAGAATCGCTGAGGAGTTGATTGATATGGAGAAAGATTTTGATGCCCGGATGAGTTTTGGTGGTAACGGTGGAAAATTACAGGTATGGAATGTCCCGTTACTTGTTCTTATTCTACAAGGTGTTAGTGCTTGTTTCTTGGGACTTCTGATTTGATGTTCTGTTGGTGATTTAGAAACTGAAGGAGAAGAATAGGACCATTGGGTATTAAAGATCTTGTTTTTATGTTTAGAAAATGAATTTTTTGTCGAAATATTTGATATTTGCTTTGTTTCTGACCAAATGAAACAACAAAAAATGAGGGGTATTGTGAAGATTAAACCTTTTTTTTTGTTTGACGGTTGTAAGAATGGAGGATAGAGATGAACAGACTTGGATAATGTGGTGAGTTTTTTTTTTCATCTTTTATGCTTATGTTCAAATTGCAGGGTGATTTTAAAATTAAAGAGGACAAGAAACACCGAGCAACTTATCAGGCTCTTGGTGATTCTGAACAAAAGCTCCAATTTTTTTCAGCTCGACAAATAGCATGCCGCTTGCTTGGAAGTAGAGGTTACCTCTGTCAAAAGGTAAATGATTATTGTCCAAACCATATGCTTTTCCTATTATTTATTGGGTTTTTTTTTCCTAGTCCTTTTACAAGAGTTTTCTCACTATGTAGTGCTGGCTGCCTTTTGAAGATTGTATGTGTTCTCGAGTTGCGCCTTGCAAAATTTGGCATGGAATGAGGTTTTGGCTATATATGCATCCAAAGGTTTGGGAATTCTCTCCTTCATGTATCATTCTGGTCCATATAACATTCTTTTTTAGGAAAGAAATAACAGACATCATTCTTCAGGATTTCTTAAGACAGAACAACACTGGCAAACTTTTGTGGCAAGTTTTCGGTGTTGAGGCTGCAAATTTGTGCCTCTTTGGCATTGCTGAACATGAAGAAATCATGCGGAATACATTCAAGCTTGCAGGTTTCTTTCAGTGTACTTGCTACTCCCTTGAAGTTCAATTTTATTGTAAATGATTACACCTGTGGATGTCATGATAGCCGAATGTAGTTTAATTAATCTTATAGTTTAAAGAGGTCAGCTTTTTCAGTAAAAATGTTGATCTTTTCTATTGAAGAAAAGAAAGGGGAGAAAGAAAACAAAAACTAGGACTTTGAACTGCAGATCAATTTAAAAATACATGAGAGTTTTGTTTGCTTATTTGATCATTCATTCATTATGATGGGTGACTGCATTTACAAAATCATGCTTTCTCATATCAGGAAAAGGCAAGGTTTGGTGCCTGTATCCGAACAAGAATGCAGTGGTGAAATCAGTTCAGGATGCTTTAGGTCAAGAATTTTCAGAAAATCTGGAACACCCAGAAACTACGGTAAACTTCTTTCTTACCATTGTTGGCCTTTGGTTGATTATCTGAAGTTTGAAGTTCCTCTGTGGATTGTCATGAAAGTATTGTATTGTGTAGAAACTTGTATGTCAGCTTGTAAAGAAAAGGACGGAAATAACCTCATTATTTTCTTCTCACCAAATAGAACCACTTCCAGAAGATTGGATGATCAGTTGGTGGGAGTTTTTGTTCCACTGTTATTTTTAGTAGCATTAACTAATGGAATTTAGAATGTATCCAAATTCAGTAGGCCTGACATTCTGTATATTAAGAAATGTAGAATATGTGTTTTGCTACAGAGATATTGAAGATGACAGAGAGCAAAGCTATGGGTACTCATACAATATATAACAATATTTTATTTTCAGCATAATGGAAATATGTAAGAGTATTTATAAACAGAACAGAATCCATTGTTGATTGCCAAATTTTTTCACGTTGCTTCATGTTTTTAATGGGAAATCTCTTATCTCAGCTTGCAGTTCAACAAGATGGTAATTTTTACATGTTTCCTTGTTTTCTTCTGCAGGCACATGGAGATGAAATTCTTAATTTTATTTTGATTGATGGGACATGGAGTAACTCTGCTGCAATGTTCAGGCGGCTGAAGGTAACAACTCCAGTCTTTTTGTGCCTATGCTTTTGTTTCTTAGACTAGGATTATGATGTTTATATTCTATTCGTATTTATTGAAAAAGAAAACAATGAAAATACAAAATGAGTTTCTTCTAGTCAGCATATATATGGAGGTTCAAAGAATTTGAATGATAGAGCAATTTCTAGAGAGAGAAAAGTTGATGTGCTTGAAAGTGCTATTTAGGAAAAACAAAATAGCTACTCAATGGAATGGGCATTCATTCCATCCTACTAAGGAACGCTCATTCCACCAATATAGATAAATGGGCATTTCAATAAGCTTTCCGGCTTCCATTTCCAACAAAAGGAGGTAATGGACCCCTTTTCCATTCCTTTCCATTCCATTTCCCCCCAACCAAGAATAGTAAGACCACTCTATAGTGATACTCTATATAGGAATAACCTCCACGTAGTCATAAAAAATTCTGGTCCCAATTTGGACTAGCTATAAATAAGAATTAATTCCACATTGTAATAAGTTATAATTTTTCTAGGTCCCGTCTTAAAGAACTTGCCTCCACATAGTAATAAATATATGTATATTGTAAAAAATATATGCTATGTTACATTAAAGGTTTAAGATGAAATAAAATATTTATCTAAAGTTGTTGAGACAATGATTTATTCTTTAGAATTGTTATCACATCTTTGAACTTGCGGGTAGGGGTGGCAATTCGGGTCATGACACAACGACACGACACGAATTTAGCGGGTTATGATTAATGTTTTGAGGTAGCGGGTCAAATTCGGGTCAACCCATTTGACACTTTTTTTTTTTGTGGGGTTAGGGTCAACTCGTGTGACACAAAACTGACACGAAATTGACTCGTTTATATATACATAAAAAATAAATTTATTAATTTATGTTTTAAAATATTTATTTTACATAAAAAATAAAACTAAAGTATAAAGAAAATTCCTTTAAAAAAAACATAATATAATTTATTTACACTTGAGAATTAATTGATTAAAATTTTAGTTAAGGATTAAGACCTTTATTTATTGTGTTGATATTTGTGATAAACTATTTAATTCTTCAATTTTATTTATTTAAAACTTTATTTACTTTTATGTACTGTACAAGTCAAATGGCTCAAACTAGTTAAATATGACAACAGATTGAATGAGTCAAACATATCAAATAGGTCAACATGTTAGATTGGTTATGTGGATCAACATGAAGTAGGGGTCGAGTTGAGTCAACACGTGAACACGACGAGTCAGGTTAGAGTTGAAATTTTTTGACACGAAACATAAACAGATCAGGTTAAGATTAACTAACTAGACCCACTAACCTGCCGTGACCCAACCCGTGACACGAATGGTCACGGATAATAGTCTTTAAGACAAGAAAGGTACAAGACTAAACTATCCTTACTAATAAATACAATTACTTTAATAGAAACTAGAAAAAGTTATTTCTGGAAATATCACACATCACTTGTTCAAATGAAAGCTGCATATCACACCACTTTATTCTCCCCCACTTAAACGACACACGATTGGGGACCAAAATATAAATATAATACAACTCATAAGACAAGGTACTGAGGCATCTAGTGCAACCAAGGATGAGACTAAAGAGTGGTCCTAGTTGATAAACGAATGAAAGGCCAAGAATACACGTTTGTTTCTATGCTGAAGTTCTATGGGAAGGAAACCATGAAAGAAAACACTATGAAAACATATTATAGGCCAATCAAGCCATGTTTATTATTTTACACTTAAAATGAGTTTGTGACATCTTAATCATGAGTTAAATCAGTACAACAATGTCTATACAAGAAACTTCCATGGTTAAGGAATATAATACATAGGATTTGGAAGCTTAAATGAGCGAGCGGACATTGGATTACCCAACAAGTCACTCCATTGGTCTCCGGAATTCCCAAGAATCCTAAATCCATCGTTCTCCATCTCTCTCCTCTTCTCTGACTTGAATATTGTTGCCAATTTCCCATGATCTTCAGGAGCTCTGCACAGTAGAAGAAGCATAGGATTCATATGGGAGTAATTAAGCCGGTAAAAAAGAGGAATGATCTAAAGTAAAAAAAGCTTTTACGGCAAACTTGATAGCACTTTGAATTCAGATGGAAGCATCAACTTCCAGGAAGAAGCATAGGAGGAAAAAAACAGAAGAAATTGTCAAAAATGTCAATCATCAAGTGTTTTGTGGTGTCTCATAAGATTCTATCTCCCTTTTTGTTTTTTGTTTTCTTTGTTGGTCCTTTTTACAAGCATATATATGGATAATGGCATAGAGCAATTATTTGCATCTCCAATAACGAAGAGTACTAATGAATATCACATGGAACATTTTAAGCAATGATGGTATTGAACCTTCTTCACTCCATAAGCTACATTAGTTAAACAACAGTTCCAATTTACAGTAAAAGTAGAACATAAAGTAGATTTTTGATGATCAAATTAGATAAATGAAAAAGAAAAAAAAAACTTTCAAATCTAACATTATACTCTGGTTCAGGTGGGTATTTACCGTTATTAATATGTGAATATATTCATAAACAGAGATGCACTTCGCATACAAATAAGAAAAACATCATACTTTATCAGATTGAAAAGAAATGGATCCAATATCAATCATTTTAAACCAAGAAATTTGAAATGTAAGAAATCGGTACAATGATGAGGCATCATTGAGTGCTACAAGAAAGCATTGAGAGATAATGTGGGAGAAACCAATGGTAAGAAAGATACGAAAAATATGCTTTAAACAGGAACAAACATGGGTATAGTAGTAGCTCTACCCCATGCAGAGAATAAAAGGACCCAAGTACAGAATAATTCTACAAATTGGTTCTATCCTCAATCATACTCACTATATAGTGCTCAGTTCTAACTAATTACAACTAGCCTAAACCATTGAAAATATGCAGAACTCCTCCAAAATATGATAATGATGAAGATAGCACTACAAGTTCCTCTGGTTATATCTCCTCACCTACTTGTTCCTCTGGCCCAAAAAAAGTGTTGGTACAGACAATGTTACATACATTCACAAGAAAAAAAAGTGAAAAATTTCCATTGTTACCTTAATATAAGCTTATCCCAATCCCTAAACCCTGTGCTGATAAGATTCTCAATAGTAATGCTCCTATGCCTTTCATGTCTCCCAGTGAGCAAGAAAACTTTAAAACCCAAACCCAAAACCTCTTTATAGAGTTTCAAGCTGGGCTCTATGGCTGGTGCCTTGGCCTTCTCAACCCACTTATTGAATACCGCAGGATCAAAGACCTCCAAGCTGCAAATTCCAGCAAACAATCAGCATCAAATATATAAAATTAGTTTTTAGAGAAATCCCATCACGAAGAATCACAATAGAACTCAAAAATATCTCATTTGTAGCTATTCTACAAAACTGATGAAAAATTTAGAGAAAGTTCAAAATTTTTGATAATTTAGGACATCCATAACTCTAGTCAACCAACAATTTGTTAGTGTTTTTTGGAAATAACTTCAGAATTTTTTTCAGATATAGTAAAAAATATTACTTCTACCAGTTCATTTTCAATAATTCTACTAACTGTAAAACAAGTATTTCCTACATGTCCTTATCATGTTTCATGTTTTCTAAGATTGAGTCCCAAACAATGAACAATCTCTATAGGAAACCTAAGTGAGCTTCTACATAGTTTATCATCATTTGTCCTAAATCAGGCATCTCAATCTACCAGCTGTAGCAACACATTTACAGACGTTAAGTGCAAACAATTCTGTTTCATTCAGAATTTGAATAATATTATTTGGATATTCTTGCGTATTCGTGTTAAAAGAAAATTTAAATTATAATTATTTGAAAAAAATAAAAAGTAATCTTGAATCTTAAAACAAAAATGTTGATGTCCGAACATTCGGTTTCCTTACTTTTCAAATTCCCAACAAATTCTAATTACTGCGCGCAAAATATTTTCCCAAGAACCAAACAGAAAAGTTAAAGATTCATACCCATAACCATGATCAGCATAATAGGGAAGATTGGAAAGCAGAGTCTCATCAACATCAAAAATCCAAGCCTCCTTACCATCACCACTCAACTCAACACTCTTAGCATAAACCTCCGCCTCCATCGACACCCTTCGGAGATCGATACGATACCCCCGCCCAGTAACATAATCCTTCACATAATCTACACATTCCAGCGGAATTGTTTTCCATGGATTGAGATTGTTCGCCTCGACGGAGAATCTCCAACTAGTACACTGTAATCTCACCTCTTCGTTCAATTCCCCGAAATGGGTTTCTACCTCATTTGGGTATTCGATTATTAATGGCCGAGGTAGGTGGGGATTCAAATTTTCGTGGGAAAATGCCAGAGAAAATAGAGAAAACAGCAGGAAAATTCTCGAGAAAATCATCGAGGATGCTAAAGAATCAAGAAAAGTGGAGCTAGATCTTTTGGGAATAATTGAAATCAATTGGATTATAAAGGAAGAGAATCTGAGGGACAAAAGGGAAATCCGAAGAAAAAAGTTTTTGAGTTTTTGGGAATCGAGATTGTGTAGAAAAGGTAAAGGTGCTTGCCCGTTGGAACAGTAATGTCAGGTTTGTATTTACGTAGAGGAATGGTGAGAGAGATCGAAGAGGAAAACGAAGCAGGAAGTTGAGGAGTTGACGTGTGAGGGAAGGAAACAAACCAGAGAGAGGGGTATTCTACAAGGGGAAGAGTTTTTGGGGTTCCTTTTGTGAGCTGGAGGAGAAATTGCAAGCAACCCAATTGGACGGCTTTCTGCTGATGTGTTAAGTCTTGCCCGACTGCAGACGTGGAATTATATATAATTTTGTTAAAACATTTATTTAAATAAGCAAAATTAGTCTTTGGACCACTTTGAAAGTGGTTTTATTAACTAGGAAATTACACTCTATACTCTTTTTTCTCTAACCCATCACATTTGCACACCATTCTAAAAGTTATGATACATGATTTGAATATAATTTTGGTGATTTGAGTAGAATAATTTTTTGAAAATGATTCTAAATTTTTTTATAAAAGTAAGTAGGGTCCACAAAATTAAAAAATAATTTATGTAAAAGATAGTGAAGATATTAAGGTTTAATAATAAAATAATATAAAAAATAATATTTTATGTAAAAAGTAGTGAGAATATTAATAATATAATGTAAAAAATGATAAGATATACATGTGTAAGTTATAAAAGGTGATAGAGTCTAGGTGTGTAAGATGATAAAATAAAGTACAAATATAGGATGATATAAAAGGTGGTGGAGTCTATATAATAGAATAAAATAGAATAATAATTAGAATGAGAAAAAGAACTATTTTTGAAAAAATTTAAAGAATAAAATATGATAGGATTCTTTTTCTTCTTCTTTTTATTTTTTTTTTTATTTTTTTTTAGTCTATGCACATTATTAAAAAAGATGAAGTTTGCATTTCTAAATTTCACATATTTAAGGTTTTCTTGATGTTTGTCTATTCTTTGCATCAAGTGAAGTCAAGTGAGACTGTAGTCTATAATTTAACGAACAAGAATGTCATTTTCGTTTCTTAGCAGTTCCCCCTTTTTATTTCAAAGACAAAGTACATTGTTTGTGTGTCAAGAGTGATCACAGAAGGTGTTGGATTTTGGAAGAAGAAAATTAGGGTTATGACTTCAATTTTCCGATCAATCGCACGCAGAGCAACTGCAACCAAACACCTTCTCGCCCTTCAATCTCCCTACGCCACCGCCTCCGCTTCCACCACTCCGGCGCCGTCCTCCGACTCACCTACACCTCCTCCTTCGCCTTCTTGGACTGCCTTCGCCTCCACAGAACCCAAACCG
The DNA here is from genome assembly GCA_010015005.3 of Ulmus americana. Classification (NCBI taxonomy): domain Eukaryota; kingdom Viridiplantae; phylum Streptophyta; class Magnoliopsida; order Rosales; family Ulmaceae; genus Ulmus; species Ulmus americana. The sequence goes on from WUAT03044855.1 coordinate 8,654, forward strand.
AAGAAAAAATCACCACCACCACCACCATCGCCGTCGCCATTGCCGAAGGTTGGGCGGACGACGCCGAGGGAGATTCCATTCCAGGATAAAGTTGCCAATTCGGTGCACCTGATTGGTTACGTGCACGCGCCGGTTCAGTTCGAAACTACCTCCGATGGCAAGTATTGGGCTGCTACTGTTATAACCCAGAACAATCCTTCTGCTGATGATTCCAAGTCTCTTCCTCTATGGTAATGCTAATTTGCTTTGGAATTACTCTGTTTTGGTTGCTTAGCTTGCTTAATTTTGGGTTTTGTGGATTTTGGCAGGTTTAGGACTTGCTAAGAACCATGATGAATAGGTGTATTTCAACACTCATAGCTAAAGAAATTTGATGCCAGGAATTTATGTCGGAATTTTGATTTAGTTTGTTTAATGTAGTTAGTGAGAGTTGCAGCTAAGTGGGTTTTAATTGAAGTTTTTTGGGGTATATTTAGGAAGAACATAATCTAGTATTTTAAGTACATACACTTCTTGAACAAAGTGTTTAGACAAGGGGTAAAGTAGTGGAATTGTTAATTTTTCATATTCTTATGTTTATCGATTCGGTAGGCATGGGAATTTAATTTAGGAATTGGGATGCTAATGTTGTTCTCACAATTTCAAATGTCTGTTGGTGGAGAAAATCCCATAGAGAGAAAGGGGAATACTTCTTGCTTTTTCTAATGGCGGTATTTATCTTTTTTCACAAGTCCATTTATTGTTTTCCAACACCTTTGAAGTTCCTTTTACTTGAGATTTTAGTTTCAATTGGAAATTGCTTAAATAACTTTTTTGGAATTGATATTATCAATTTTGCGATTTAGAAAAACGATGGTTATTTTAAAAAATGATGCTTATTTTGATACAAATAGCAAGTGTAGTGTGTTGTGTGTTTTTGGATTGTTGGGTGACTATATTCAGTACTCATTCATAAAGTTGTAGAACCATAACAATGAACTAGCAGTAGTGATTTCTCATGGAATGACCTAGCATGCACGGAATTTGATTGATTTTATGGTTGACATGATTTAACTATTTAGAATGTGATGAAGAAATGTTATAATCTCTTGATATGTTTAGACTTGCAATAGGGTTGCACCATATAATGGATTTAAAAGCATAAGTATTTTGTAGGGAGGCAATATTTTTAAGGTTCAAGAAATAATTTACGTTGTTTAGTTGTAGCATACCTTTATTTTTATGTACACTTTGAAGTTGACATATCTATTGGTCACTTCCTTTTTTTGATTGCTTCAATCACTTGTCTTTTAATACCATTACATAATTTACAGACTACAGTATTCTTCATCTTACTGGTTCAAGCTATTCTAATTTTTCCTCATATTTTAGGATTCACGTAATATTTGAGGGTGATCTAGCTCATATTGCTGCTTGCCATCTGAAGGAAAATGACCATGTCCATGTAGCTGGAGAACTGTGTGCAAGTCTGCCTCATGTGAATGCTAACCAGGTTCAACCTAGTGTACAAGTAAGAGAAGTTGAACTTTTTGCAAGAATCACTTTCAAATTTATTGGTACATCTTCTGGCACACAAAACACAGTGGCTTCGTTCTTTTCATGATTTGAACAATATTTCTATTTGGTGATTTGAATACTATTATTATTCACATGTTGTTCTTTTTCTGATTTGAACAGTAATCCTGTAATCCTTTTTAAATCATGATTCAGATCATGAAAATAACATCAGTTCAGAATCATGTTCAAATTACGAAAAGAACACCATCTCAACTACCGTAATCCTATTTGCTACAGTAATTCTGTTTGAATCACGATTTGAATACCAATCTTGTTCAAATCACCAAAATATTGTTTAAATCATGAGAAAAACACCCCCAATGTTACCATTTTGATTAATTAGTGAATAGAGTTGATTTTCTTGAGTTGATAACCATGTTTTGTTATGTCTTTTTTACTTGTAAAACAATATCTGCACTCTATCCTCTCTCTCTCTCTCTCTCTCTTAAATTCTTTGCTTTTACTTTCCTTGAACAGTTGTTGAGTTTGTGAAAAATCAATCTAAACTGTTTGACAATGTTAGGTTATGGTGCGCAACCTCAACTTTATAAATGAATCTATAAAACTGAAGGAAAGCTTCGAGCCTTACAAACCAGAACAAGAAACCCAATTTGTTGAGGAATCTTTTCAAACAAAGAAACACTCTGCGCCGTACAAACAAGAACAAGAACCCAATTTTGTTGAGAAATCTTTTCAAACAAAGAAAAGCCCTACGCCGTACAAACAGGAGCAAGAGACCTCAAAAGGCTTTAATGACAATGGTAATTTCTTTTATTTTGTTCTCATTTCAACATTATAATCTGTTACTTTGTATTAAATGGAGACATGCATTCAAATAGCTAGTGGTATAAGGGTGGGTACAACCAGTCTTGGAGTTTTTGCACTCTGATCATAGTCTGATATTAAGAACTTAGAATTGATGACATTTATGATAAATCTGTATCAAAAAAGATATTACTTATTGCATATGATGTTTGGGGTAGAAGAGAAAATTAACTTTTAGAAAATCTTGTACTAATTTTTATTTTGATATTATAATAAAGTGGGGATAAACTTCAATCCAGGTTGTGTGAAGAAAGATTGGGAGTCTGTGTTAAGCTCCTGGAGGGACCTCCTTGACAATCCAAAACAGTGGTGGGATTATCGTGACAATAAGCGTAACGGATTGGTATTGATTGTTCACTTCTGACATTTTTCTCTATCTGACTTTTTTCATTAGTGCCGTTGCTGACTAGTTTCCTTTACAGATTAATCCAAAACACCCAGATTTCAAAAGTAAAGACGGTTATCATGCGCTTTGGCTTGACAGGGCACCACAGTGGGTTTCATCCAAACTTGAAGGACTGGAGTTTGATGTTCAACTTCGAAAAGTGAAAGAGTCTAAAGGTGATTCCTCTCATGTTTCTTATTGAATTTGGTACCTTCCTAGCATAGATATATGAAAATTACTCGGGATTTTGGACTTGCTGCCTAGGAGATTTAAGCAAGTGAAAATTGATGAGATTTGGTTGTAAATAGGTATTAGAAAGTTGAATTTGATACTTATCACATAGTATGGCTAACTTATTTTCCAGACAGTGTAAAGAAAGATGGAGACTCTGCGTTTGCTTCGTGGAAAGATCTGATTGATAATCCTAAGCAATGGCAGTGTTATCGTAATGACAAGCTCAATGGATTGGTGATCATTGCTCCTTTTGGATCTCTTCTCTATTTGACTTATTTCACTGGTGAATTTTCTAAACCTTTTTCTTTCTCTTTTCTTTTTAACAGGTGAATCCAAAACACCCTGATTTCAAACACAAAGATGGTAAAATTGCACTTTGGCTCAACGTGGCTCCACAGTGGGTGATGACAAAGCTTGAAGGACTAGAGTTTGATGTACCAAATCAAAAATCAAAACAAACAAAACGAAACGGTGAGACTGCTACTTATGGACATGCCTAGATATCTTCTTATTTATTGCATCGACACGCTTTTGCATTCATTTATTCTTGCATAGCATAACCTGCTGTTTTCAAATTTTCCAAAAGGGGCCTTGACATTGATTAAATTATAGTTTGGTATCTCAAATTTCATTCTAAGAGCTAATAGTACCTAAGTCCATGGAAAAATCAATGTGAAGGAAGAAACGGATCATAATTAAATCATTATATATTCAGGAATTATGGTCATTTTGTTTGTTAATGTTGACTTTTCCATTGATTTAGAATACTATTTTGTATTATATAAACTGTCATTATCCCTTTTGTAAAAGTAGAAAACTACATAATACCCTTTTTTTTCTAGTCCCATGTTGATTTCATATGACTCTTTGTTTATGTTAGATGATGAATTGTGGAAGAACTTGGTGGAAAACCCAGATAAATGGTGGGATAATAGACTGGATAAGGTAGAACCCTGAAGTTCTGATTTGTATTTGAACTGCTGCTTTTGTCATTTGGCCCAAATTTTTTCTAAACAAGTTTAATTTTGCAGACCAAAGAAACCTCCCCGGACTTTAAGCACAAAGAAACCAGTAAAGTGCTATGGCTAAGCGACTTGCCATTCTGGGCAGTATCGAAGTTGCCGCCTCCAAAAGGTGAAGGGAGAAGGGAGACACAACAGTGTTGGGCAACACAGGCAGACATTGGAACTAGGTAATGAGATATGATTAAAAAAAAAACAAACTAACTTTTCTGACTACTTTGCCAATCATGAGCTTAATTTGAGATAGGTTGGGTTGAAAGAACACTTTTCTTCTCGTTATGATATAAGCAGTAGAATTGGAGTATGGTGGCAAATAGGTATCAACATGCAATTGCTTATTCTCATTATCCACATTAAAAGATGACTTTGGTAGAAAAGTAAGGCTTGGTTTGGTATTTCTGTTAAGAGCCTATAAAAACACTTCTATTATGTTTGGTAAAAGAAAATTGTCATTTTGGTCCCTGGTGATTTTTTGAAGTTGCAAAAAGGACTAGATAATCTTAGAAATATTGTGAATATTTGTACAGTTTACATTTATATTAAATTAGTAGTATTGCTAAAATAACTTTTTGGGTATGGCTTTAAAGTTACCAATAGACATTTTAGAAAGAAAAGCTATTATTGACAACAAAATTGTAACCGCGAGTAATAACATCTGAAATACCAAAAATAAATTGGAAAATACATTATATATGTGTTTTTTGATAAATCTGAACCCTGTATCTTTGAGGAGTGGAAGACTCGTTGGATTTGATTTTACAAAAATTAGTACATTGTGAAATTTCTATTGAACAAATTGCTTTACATTTTATTTATTATAATTCAAATACCCGTAATAAATAAATAAAATTTAAAATAAAAACATTTCATTGTGAAATTTTTTTGAAACTATAATAGTGACATAATTCTTCTATTTGAGACGTGATTTGAACAGGATTTTGGTGATTTAAGTAGGATAATTTTTTGAACAGGATTTTAAATTTTTTGGTAAAAATAAGTAGGGTTCATAAGATTAAAAAATAATTTATGTAAAAGGTGGTGAAGATATTGAGGTTTAATAATAAAATAATATGAAAAAATAATAT
>WUAT03044963.1:0-13761 GCA_010015005.3 Ulmus americana
AGCTTAGACTGACTGAATGAGTAAGGGTATATGTGATCTCCATGATCCAAAGTAGTCCAAAAGTCTGAGTGTTTAGAGATCGATCCCCAGAGGTTGTATCCCTTTGGGTATTTATAGATGTTGAGAGGAGGAGACCAAGGGTCTCATTGATGGAGGGTTATGGGGACTGTTGGGTTGTAAAGAGTTACAAAGCTGATGGCCATAATGGATGTATTGAAGGCTATGATGTGCATTCATTTTCATGTAACTCCCATGGGAAGTTACATGGTTGGATCTAGGAAAGTCAAGAGACTTAATAAGAACTGATCGTACCCATAGAGTGACCCACTCGATCGAATGCCCCAGCTCGTGGGTAGACTTGACCCGTAGAGTGTGACCCGCGCCGCAAGGCGTGACCCAACTCATAGGATGACTTGGGCCCGTGGGGCTGAGTGTACCATAGAGTGGGCTGACCTATGCGCTGGGCTGACTCCTAGAGTGAATAACTCACAAGTGGTCCATCCTAGCAGTTGGGCCTTCCATGAGATGGGCCATAAGTGATATTGGATCCAAGCCGCGTGGGCTCTTGACGTAGGACCTAAGGTAGGTTTTAGGAACGGGTCGTCACATTAAACCCACGTGATGGGCCGTGACAGTGCAAACCTGATCGTAGAGTGACGTGGCAAGGTGCTAATTGTCCCGCTTGAGGGGTAAAATAGGAAATACGAAATTTGGCTCAAACAAACATACAAATCTTTAATGATTTAGGAGACAATAAAATGATGATAGAAAAAAAAAACAATTGAGAATGATAATGATAATGATAAACGCTCATGCGATAATGTGATTGTTAATAAAGAAGATCATGAAAATAATGAAGAATATGAAATTAACATAGAAACTAGGTTCTAAGATTTTGAGGGAACTCAAATTGGTTTGCCGCATGTTTATGAAATGGAAAAGTATGCTCATTGTTGGTGGTTAAATGTTTATATTAAGTTTGATTCTATTAAATAAGTGTTAAAGTATTAGTTTACTTCATTGTAATTTTATTTTATTTTGTGTTTTTATGTCGTGAATTGTTTTTCTATTTTAAATTTTTTATGTTTTAGTTAGTTATATTTATTGTTGTCAAATCAAATATTCACCAGATAAGTTTTTTTTTTTGCCTTGTTAATAAAATATTGTAGTGTATAAGTATTTCAAAAAAAAAAATTTATAAATTTTTTTTAATTTTTTAAAAGGCCCTTATTAAGGGTTTCGCCTAAAGCCTCTAAAGAGCTTGAGCCATCTCTAGTAGTCGGTTGCAGTGGCTGAGCTTCTCACCGGTCAAGTTTTTTTTTTTTTTTTTCTCGGTTCAACCCTTTCTCTCTCTCTTTCCCTGTTTTCATCCTCTCTCTTTTACTGGACACTCACACTCTATCTTTGCTCTCAGATTGCTTTCTTTTTGGATTGGTTTATGTGGTGTGAAGGTATATATATACAGAGAGAGGCAACCATTTAAATTTTTTATTCATTTTATTTTATTTTATTATTATTATTTTTTAAACAGCTTTGTTATGACCGGATTTGGTAATCCAAATAACAATACGAAATCTCATAAATAAGTACAAAAATAACACAATATAATAAAGAGGGTCAAACTTTGGATCAACCGGAAAGAGTAGAGGTATTATTAATGAACTTCAGAAGAATAATACAAGTTTTTTTTAGAGAGAATCAGGAGAGAAATAGAGTGGTTGAAAGTAATAAATTGCCTCTTTATGATATTAATGTTCTCCCCCTTTTATATGCAAGGGAGGGAGTCATTTTAATATATTATTTGTCACTTCCTCTGTCAGGCCTAGAGTCCCTAGAGTTAGCTCAACTGGGAGTATAATCATGAGTCCCCCTAGGTGCAGGGCGCTGAAATGTGTCGTCAGACTGGGTTTTCGACAGAAGTGAGTTGGCTGAGTCGCATTTAATGTGATCTAATTGCTATTTATGACGACTTGACACCTCTGTCCTCTGTCCGGACAGCCTCTTCAGAACCTTCTATTCGAGCATCCCTAGTCGGGCTCCCGAACATGTCGACCGGTTTTAACAGCTCCGTGTGATCCATCTCCTTTGGTTTAATCTCCTTTTGAACGATGTTCCTAGTCACTCAACACAAACCCATCACATTTTCACAACATTATTTAAAACAAACCCATCACCCATTCCAACTTAGTAACTCCAAAATATATCTCATTCTCAAAATTCATAACTCCAAAAATCGTATCCAAATATATATCATTCTCAAAATCATTAATAAAAAAAAAAAATCAACTCAAATTACATATCATTCTCAAAATCCCTAACTCCAAAACTCAAATCTATACAAAATAATTCATTCTCAAAGTCAATAGAAATAAAAACCAAATTACATTACATTACATCTAACCCTCACATTTTCTAACTCTAAAAATCAAACCCAAATATATCTCTTTTTAAAAATCTACAAATCCCAAAGTATCCAAAACAAAATTACTCACCCATCTTACCTACTGAGACAATGGAGGCTTTGTGATAGGTGGATCTTCTGATTTGAGGATGGGTTTCAACAGCAAGAGAGAAAAAAAAAGAAGGAAGAGCAATGCTCTTCTTTTATAGGCTGGCCGGCGGTGAAAGCAACAACGACGGTGGGCAAGAAGGACGATGACGATGGCGGAGACGGCAGGAGGGATGGCTGGCGCGGGTGGTGAAGGTTGCTGGCTGAGAGATAGGAGAAAAAAGATAGGAGAAGAGAGAGAAAGAGAGAGAGATAGAGAGAGAGAGGGGATGGGTTGTCTTTTGATTTTGTTTATTTGTTTTATAATTATTTTTGGTTTTTTATATTGTAAGGGTATTAAGGTAAAAAAAAAATAGGCTATTTAGGGATACACATGTCTAGTGTGAGTTAAGACTTGAGCCCATAGTCTATTGTGAATGAATTCCCTTATTGATTTTAGTTTTTTTGAATGTTTTGAGTTTCATATTGTATTAGATGTATTGAGGGATAAGGTTTTTTATGTCCCCCTTGGCTAGGCGTTTATAGTTTTTTCAAATTAATAAAAAATTTCCTCCTACCGTCGAAGTTTCTTTTCTTGACAAATTAACATATATTTATGATTTTTATTTTCAAATTTCAATAATTCAATACAAATAATTTATCATAAGTTCTAGTATAAAGTTTGTAAAGTACTATAAATATTGTATTATGGGACATATCTACTTTTGTAATAGTGTTTGTTAATAATATTTATACGTAACATTAATTTATAAATAACAATTTATAAATTTTAATTAAAGTATTATCTTTTTGTATTGTGTAGCAGAATACGTCTTCGATTATTGCAAAGAGCCATACTTTGACTGAGTTCGATTAGCTTTATTTTTCTCTTACGTTTGTGAAAAATAAAAAAATTAAACAAACTTTCAAAAAAAATGTAGTTCAATTGTACAAAGAAAAGTAATTAAGTTGAATATTTACAAGATATTTTGGGTTAGTAAAGGCCAGCACACCTAACTCAATCATCAACGCTAATCGTGCAGTAGGGAACAGTTGGCCCCTTCAAGTCGTAGTGGGTGTGAGTCGTATGCTTGTAGTCTTGGTATCGATCGGCACCCATCTGATCGACACCCATTCAATATAGCCTAGAGTGATATAAGTTTGCAATTTCTTTATATTCTGTCCAAAACTTAATAAAATTAGGTACATAGCAAAAAATAAAATAAAATAAAATATTAATAAGATATCTGTTTTGTGGCAGTTTGTTTGGTAAACATGTCATATTTTTAATATAAATTAATGAAAATAAAAATAAGAAATAACATTATTTACTTATGAGATTTGAGGAATGCGAAAACAAAAATAATTGATGGTGTTCAATTACATAAAATGAATCAGTTGAATGAAATAATAAGTGGGTCTCACTCAAATTTAGATTGTAATTATGGAAATTCCCCATCCTGCTCGGGATAGTCAATAATAGGATTACACTCACAAAACATAAAAAATTCTATTTTAGCCCATTAAAAGGATTTGAAATTGGACAAATTAATCTAGAAAAAAAAAATATTGTGAGAAAATTAAAAAAAAATTTTAAAGTAGTTTTGTCTCTATTTTAGTGGATACTTTTTTTTTTTTGGTTAAATATTTGATTATATTATGCAAATATTCTATATAAGAGCAAACATTATTGTTATAAGTTATATTTTAACTTATTGAAATTGAATTTGTGGAAAATAGATATAATTTTAAAGAAGGAATTTTTGTAACTTGTAACAAACAATTCATTTCAATTTTAATAAACATTAATAGAAGTAATGTTGATTTCAATTACGATCACTGCAATTCAAGTAATTAAATGATTTATTCCTACTATAGTATCTTATTCTGATTACAACCCACTCTGATTATAATAAGGCAATCTGTTTATAAATTATTTAGCCAAAAAAAGAATATTACTAAACTAGTCGTCAATCTCTACAAGTACGGGTCCATCTTCTTAATTCAATAATCTAAGAACTTTGTTACTTTATAGAATGAATATCGCCTTTAACAAAACAACTCGAACACTCAAAAAATAAAGAAATAGAGAGAGAAGAAAGAAATAAATACATGTCACTATTTGGTAATAATTTTAAAGAAAAGTACTTTGGGGATAAAATGTAAATTTAGGAACCCCTTTGTTAAAAAGGCAAAATTACTTGAGTGTACCAAATTACTCTACACTTCTCAATATTGTAAAATAAGTAATGAAAATTTTCAAACGTCGTTACTTTTGTTATGAATGATACTTGGAATAAGGAGAGATACTATTTACATTGAAATTAGAACCTCAAATTTTTTTTTTTTTTTTTTTTTTTTTTTTTTTTTTTTAAAGAGAGTAGCCTTGAGTTTTCAAGGTTAAAAACAATAATTACAACTTAATGTTTTTTTTTTTTTTTTTTAAGTAAATTTTCAATAAGAAATAAGTCTACGTACAATATTGTACGAAATAAATGTATGCAAAAGCATATACAACTGTAGATATTATTTTAACTAAATTATCATTATTAATACAAAATTAATTTAATCTCAACTAGAAAATTCTGGCAAGATTTCTAACTGAGAGCATATTTTGGATAAGTAATGCCAATAGCTGTGGAGATCTTAAGATTCTACGACCCTGGAATCTTGTAAGATGGAATGCAATTATATTAGACCTAGATCTATATGAAAAATCTATTTCCATGAACAGAAGTCCAAATAAAAAACCCACAACTGTATCCATAAAGATTGGTGGACTTATTATAAACAAAACAAAACACAAACATAAAATATAATAGTTGAAAAACCCACTATTATTACAAATATGAAGAACATAAATAAAAATAAATAAATAAATAAAAAATAGATACGGAAAATAAACTTCACGTGCTTCTTAATATATATTTACACATTCAACCATTGAATTCACAGATAATGTCGATATATTACATAAAATATTTCTAATTTAAATTTGATAATTAATTAGAAATATTTATGGAGCGTAAAATATAGAAGAGCAAAAATAAAAGATTGAAGTAGTACTTGTACATCGGGTCATTGGCCAGTTGTGTGAAAGTAATTGGTAGGGAGGTGGAGGGTGGCCTTGTGGGGCTTAAGGGGAGCAATGGCATGCATGGACGTGTATGTATACTTATATATATATATATATACATATGGAAGGGCTGTATATGCAGTTATATATGTGTGTAATACATGAAATATATATGTATATATATATATATTTGTGTGTGTGTGAAAGAGAGAGTTGGAGAGAGAGAGAGAGAGAGTTGGAGTCAAGAGAAACCCGTGACCACTCTCCCTCTTTGTGATGACGACAAGGCCAGAAGGATTGCATGATCTCTTTAGTTTTGTTTTATTCTCCATATCTTTCTTTTTTAGATATTTTTACTGACTTGTTTCTTTTTTGTAAATCTTATCAAAATCTTTCATTAAAAAATTCTCATTATTCTTAAAAGCTATAATATTTTCTCCTAGAAATGAGCCTCTCCACTCATACTATTTTATCATCCAATCGTTGTATAAATATGTAGATATGATTTGTTATGTAAAAGCCAAACCATGTCTCATTAGAGGACTAAATTATACATCAAAACACGGCTTCTCTTTTCTCTCCTCACCTCTAATCCAAAGAAAAATCCATTTATATTTTCTTTTCTTTTCTCTCTCATCATCTTTTCTTGTAACTCGGAGTACACGAAATTTTTACGCGTAAATTAAAAGAAGGGTCTAAAAGTATTGAATTCTTAGAAGAAAGGGTTAAATCAAGAAGTGACTAATTGCTTTAGTTTTTTTGTCTTTTTCTCTCTAAGTCTCAACTTGGCTACGAAGAAAGTGACTCCTTTCCAGAAAATATCACCTTATTTTTCTGCTTCTGCTTCAAATTGATTTTTCCCATAATGCATAATATTTAAAATTTTAGTTAATAAAAATAAAATATTATACAAATATTTGTAATATCATATTAAAGAATAATATATTTAGCCATTCAAAAAAGAATAATATATTTAGAAATTAAAAATTATGTTATGATTAATATAGTATAATGACTATTTCTATCAATATAAATAAAAGAAAAAAGATCGCTTCCATTAAAAAATAAAATAAAAATCACTAATAGTTCTTTAATTGGGCTTACGAATCCAAATTAAAAATAGTTCATTTTTTATTGAAATACATCTATGTTATAACATAGATAGATGAATAAATAGTCTAAAATAATTCATCCGTTTATCTTTATCAATTTGAAGATTCAATGTTAATTTTGGAAAGTATTTATATAAAAACGTCATAATTAAATGAGAAAATACCAAAAATGCTTTAAGCTATATCTGTAATGATAAAGTTTTTGGGGATATATCTACAACTCAAATCTTTTTTTTTTTTTTTAACATCTTGTGTTTATTCTAATGGGGTATGACATTTTGTTTTTTCAATTTTTCTCATTAATTGGCCATTAGTTCAAAATACCTTGTTTAGTAAATAAAAATTCCATTAAAAAATAGACAGATAAATGGATGAACTACTTTCGGCCATGTATTCATTAATATGAACTATTTTGAGTCATTTTAGCTATTTCAAAAAATAAAATAAAATTTGGGCCATTTTGACTAGTGATCTTTTCATAGATAAAATGATATAGTGGCGATTTTATATCATAATCGATATAAAGTTATAGATGATACTGGAACTTGCTTTAAACGTAGTAAATTCATCGAAGTTAGTGAAGCATACAGCGTTGTTGATCTCTATAATTCCAACTAGAATTATCGTTGGCTACAAAAGATTAGTTTACCAATTTGATGATTTAATTGGTCATCATTTAGAATTAGGTGATGATCTTCAACAAATAAAAGATCATATATGGAAGTTGGGCTCTCAAATTTTCAACTACTCCCAATATTTTAATACTAGTTCATCCAGCCTCATACGCTTTGACTTTATAATATGTTATATATAGAGAGAGAAACTATATATCATGAGAAATAAGATGTGTATTATTGAATCGAGAAGCTATATTATATATAAATCTTGTCATTTTCAGGGTGGACCAACCATCTGGCTCTTCTTTCCATTATGATCAGATTCATTTCATTCAAGCTTATATTCTGTTCCATATATATTTAAAAATTAAAGTTAATTTGTCCTTACTGGAAAGTTGGAGCTAATTCTATCTCCAATTTTTAGACCAACAATTAGAGACTAGGCTTCCATAAAATGTAGTTAAAAGTAGACTTCATTTGTTAGACTAACAATTAATTTGTATGTGCCTAACCTTTATGCGGTAATTAAGCTTTTAGGAGAATTGATTTCCTAAAGTTTATCAAATTGAGCAAAAGATAATGTTCAAATCCCTCTTATATAAGAATATTGTCTCTTTTGATTGTAATGTTATTTCACTGTAATAATATGATTTTTAGCCGTTTGTTTTTAGCTTTTCTCAAAAGTAATTATGTGGCAGAATAAATATATTATATATAACAACTCTTTATATTTATATATTCTCTAAATTAAGTTTATCTTTTAGAACAATTAATTTTCAAATATAGTATACACATTTGTGAAGAGAGAATGAGAATGAAATCATGATTTTTTCTTTTTTAAAAGGAAAAAAACCATACCGGTATGCATTAAACCGATCAGAAGGGCCCAAATTGCACAGGAAGTAGCTTGTCTGCATGGACCACAGACCAAATACAAGAGGGAACGGTCCTCTTCCAACACTTTGAAATAAAAGACTTAACTGCTTATTGAGATAGTCTGGTGTAATATGTTTGTTATAATGGAATAGTCTGATATAATTAGTTTGATATAGAAGGATAGTTCAGTGTTTTCCTCTTGCTGGTCTACTGTCAATAGCTTGGGTTTGTTGTAACCATCTCTAAGGTGTTATATACCTCAGAACTTGACACCAGATGTATTTTGGCTCTGTTACAAGCTTTGTGGAATATGGAATAGAAGGTTTTCTTCCTTTCCATTTCATCTTTTCTTCTCCAATTCTCCATTTGTAACATGGTATAAGAGCGATCTAGTGCTTCTCTGTTCTTCTAAAAAATTTCTGGTTTTCTTCTAGTTTCTAGCTTTGCTTAAGCTATGATTCTGGCGTGTGGTGAAAGTTCTAACAATGGCGGAAGAGGGAATCAGTATCCAATAGGAAAATTTGTTGCAATGGATGACTTGAGTAGCCCCTATTTCCTGCACAATACTAATTATCTTGACCTTAATCTCATTTCTCATCCTTTGACTGACGAAAACTACCATATGTGACGACGAACGATGTTAATGGCTCTCAGGAAAAGAACAAAGTCGGTTTTGTTGATGGTACGATTCTCATACCTAACTCTACTAATCTTTTGTTCAATGTTTGGTGTAGATGCAATAGTATGATATCTTTATGGATTATCAATGTTGTAACTAGAGATATAGCAGATAGTCTTTTATACTTGGATTCTGCTTGTGAGATTTGGAAGGATCTCTATGATCGGTTTTGTAAGGGAAATGGACCTCGAATTTTTTAGATCCAAAGACAATTAACAAATCTTTGTCAAAGTTCTTTGGATGTTAGTGCTAATTACACAAAGATGAAGATTTTGTGGGATGAGTTGAAGCAATTTCAATCAGTTCTAGTCTGTCATTGTGAAGGGTTGAGAATCTAGATAGATTATCAACATCGAGAGTATGTTATGCAGTTTTTGATGGGTCTCAATGAGTCTTATGCTCAGATAAGAGCTCAAGTTCTAATGATGGATCATTTTCCTATAATCAATAAAATTTTCTCCCTTGTTATTTAAGAAGAAAGGCAGAGGAACATTGGATCAAATTTGAATTTGTCTGAGCCAATGACTTTTGGTTCAAACTCACATGATCCTTCAGGCAGTTTAGGGGGTTCTAAGACAAGAAGGGACAAGGTCATTTGTTTTCACTGTGGTCTAGCCGGCCATTCTAAGGACAAGTGTTACAAACTAATTGGTTATCCACCAAGCTGGAAATTCAAGAATAGAGGTTAAAGTTCTAATCGTGACACATGCTGAATTTGCAAAGTCTATTCTTTCAGAGGAGTCCAATGTGCATGCTCTCATAGCTACACAATGTCAACAACTTCACAACTTGGGTCAGCTTCTAGTACTACTTCTTAGCAATAAGTCAGATTGGACCATTTGTTTCTAACTTTGGTGGTAACACAACTTCTGTTTCTCCTTCTGCTTTGATTTAGACATTGGGGCCACATTTGTTCCCTTTTCATGTTTGAGAATTCTATGCCTATTCAAAATGCCAGAGTCACTTTGCTAGAACATGATCAATTACCTTATCTAAGTCTGTGTTTCTTCATAACGTTTTATATGTTCCATTCTTTAAGTTCAACTAGTTATCAATGAGTTCTTTCACACGAAATTGCCTTTTTTTTTTTTTTTTTCTCATGACACATGTGTTATCCAGGGACACTTTTAGGAAAAGATGATTGGGATTGATAAATGAAGAGGGAATCTCTATTTCCTTGATTTAGATAGTTTTGATTCTGATTTTGGTGGTATTACGGCAAGCTATTAACAACAGAATGTATCTTCAAATGCTTTATGGAATTTTAGACTAGGTTATTCTTCCATTGGTAGACTTCAACTTCTAAAGCTTGTTTTAGGTATTTCAAATGTTGTTGATACAACTTTGCCATGTATTGTTTGTTTACTAGACAAAGGCATTTACCTTTTGCTGCTCATAGTAACAAACTTGCTTCGTCTTTTGTACTTATTCATTGTGAAATTTGGGGGGCTTTTTTAGTTGAAACAGTTGAAGGTTTTAGATATTTCCTCACTATTGTTGATGATTACTCAAGAACAATTTGGTTTTACTTGTTAAGAATTAAGTATGATGTTAAGAGGGTTATACGAGAATTTTTTGCTCTAATCAAGACACATTTTGGTTAACAAAAAATGGCAGTAAGAACTAATAATGCTCATGAGTTGAGTTTTGTAGAATATTTTACCACTCGTAGTGTTGTTCATTACTTTTCTTGTGTTGAAACACCTCAAAAAAACTGTGGTTGAGAGGAAACATCATCATATACTCAATCTGGCTTGAGCTATTTTATTTCAATCAAGCTTACCCTTATGTTATTGGGGTGATTGTATCTTGATAGTTGTATACTTGGTTAATAGGCTCCCTACTCCTTTATTGTCTAATAAGTCTACTTTTGAGTTGCTTCACAACAAAACACCTCAGTGTGGTCATCTTAGGGCCTTTGGTTGTTTATGTTATGTTTCTACATTGACTACTCACAGAGATAAGTTGTCTCCTCGAGCTAAGGCTGCAGTTTTTCTAGGTTACCAGACTAAGACAATGTTAATATCCAAGAATGTGATTTTTCATGAGTTGGTAATTTCCTTTTAGTAAGAAGGGTAGTGTTTCTATTCTAGATTTTTCAGTGATAATATTCTGCCTAAGGTTGTTTTAGACACTACAACTATTGTTTCTCGTGATGCAGCTTCTTCTACAAGACTTAAGAGAGTCACAAAAGCTCCAACTTACTTGAATGACTATTATTGTTCGCTTGTTAGTTCTTATCAACAACCTGCCCCTCATTCTACAGCTATTCAATCTTTTTTGAGCTATAGCAAGCTTTCTCCTACTTATAAAGCTTTTGTTTTTTCTATCTCCACTGTTAAAGAGCCAACTTGTTTTTCTCAAGCTAATGTAATTCCTGAATAGAGGGTTTCTATGGATGATGAATTACAAGCTTCAGAGGAGAATAATACTTGGTCTATCACTAATTTACCTACTCGGTTGGTTATAAATGGGTGTATAAGGTGAAACATTGTGTTGATGGCTCAATTAAGAGATATAAGGCAAGGTTCACTGCCAAAATTTAAACTCAGAGAGAGGGAATAGATTATATAGATACCTTTCTCCTATTCCCAATTTGATCATTGTTAAGTTACTCTTGGCTTTAGCAGCAACTAAAGGCTGGCATTTAACTTAATTGGATGTTAACACTTTCCTTCACGGAGAATTTTTTGAAGAAGTGTATATGAGATTGCCTCCTGGTTATAAAATTCAATGGGAGTATTTACCAAATAATCCAGTGTGCCTTTTACACAAGTCTTTGTATGGTCTTAAAGAGGCTTCTAGGCTATGGTTCTCTACTTTTTCCAAGGCTATTCTCAAAAAAGGCTATAAAAAATCAGTGTTTGATCATTCTTTGTTTATCAAGAATGCTGATGGGATTTTTTGTTGCCCTTTTGGAGTATGTCGATGACATTATCGTTGCTGGTAATGATAAGTCCACAATTGAGGCTCTTAAGTCTTCTTTTAGTAGCCATTTTAAACTCAAATAGTCTTTTTAGGCTTGGAAATTACTCGTTCTTCTAAAGGAATTTTCGTCTCTCAAAGGAAGTATATTTTAGATCTTCTTTTTTATTTGGTTATTTGGGTTGTAAACCAGCCAAAACACCAATGGAGGCTACTGTTAAACTTTCTCAAGATGATGGAGTTGATCCGGATGATGTTAGTATGTATAGAAGGCTAATTGGGAAACTTTTGTATCTTACCATTACTAAGCTTGACATATCGTAATTTGTAAACAGGCTATCTCAGTTTTTGTCCAGGCCTAAGGTTCCTCATTTGCAGGCAGCTCAGAGAGTGTTAAGGTACTCATAGCCTTTTCCTGGCCAAGGTGTTTTTTACTCTGCAACTTCTAGTTTACAACTAGAGCTTTTTATAGATTTGGATTGGGCTAGATGTCCTGACTCTAGGAGGTATGTTACAGGATTTTATGTTTTCTTGGGAGATTCCTTGATCTCTTGGAAATCTAAAACGCAACACATAGTTTCTAGATCTTCGGCTGAGGTAGAGTACATGGCTATGGCTATGGCTAATTGACATGTGAACTTTCTTGGTTACTTGCTTTGCTAAAGGATTTTGATGTTGATCATTCAATTCATGCATTGATGTTTTGTGACAATCAAGCTACTATGTCCATAGCAGAATATCTTGTTTTTCAAGAATGTACTAAACACTTCAAGATTGATTTGGTGCATGAGAAGGTTCAATATGGCAATGTTGAAGACTCTCTTTGTTTTCACAGAACACCAACTTGTTTATGTTTTGACTAAGGCATTACATCCTGGACAATTTTCTTTCTTAGTAGGCAATATGGGACTTAAGAGTCCATCTTGAGGGGGAGTATTGAGATAGTCTGGTGTAATATGTTTGTTATAATGGAATTGTCTGATTTAATTTGTTTAGTATAGAAGGGTAGTTTAGTATTTTCCTCTTACTAGTCTAGCTGTCAACAACTTGGGTTTGTTGTAATCGTCTTTAAGGTCTTATATACCTCAGAACTAGATACCATATGTATTTTGGTTCTATTACAAGCTTTGTGGAATATGGAATAGATGGTTTTCTTCCTTTCCATTTCATCTTTTCTTCTCGAATTCTCCATTGTAACACTGCTAATCTAGCAACACAATGTGCATGCCTATTTAAATATCTAGGAGAACCCAAGAAATGAAAAACATTGGGCCCGTTTGAGAGAGTATTGGGCCAATCCTATTATGCTGATTTGAATAAGATTGCAATTTGCGGTGTTCGTTTTGGCCCTTATTCGAATAAGATTCTGAGAATCCTTTTACAATCCTATTGATTATCCCCTATTTACGACCGTTGGCTAGGGTTCTCCTCGACCTTGCTCGTTGTTCCTATTTTCGAAACCCTAGCTGCCGGCGCCCCTGATATTCTATCTTCGCCGTCCAAAGGTGAGTCATTTTGTGTTATTCTTTGGTTTCCCTGCCTAATCGCGGCCAGAAATCAGTCCTTTCATCACGGACTGCTACCTTTTGGTTTTCCTCACTATCGTCCTCTTTGCCACCCTCCGATCACGATGGATACCTCTTACTTGTCCTAAGCCACATCCTGGCCCGTTTAGGCCGGGTCATTCGACCGGGAACTCCTTTATATACCTCAAATCCCGACAGGAGGAGGGGACACGGCCGGAGAATGGTAGTTGCAGGACATCGGTATACCTCATTTGCACAATCTGCTCCTTTGCTACTTAACCCTTCGACTATCTCAGTACCACCCTCCACCGGTTCAAAGAGGTGAGCAATTCCTCTTCAAAGGCTTGTTCGATTATCATGTGTTCATGCTCTAAATCTGGTTACTCTTTACTGATTCCATTTTGCCCAAATTGATTTGTGTTACTCTGTTATCTCGATTGGCTGGATCTTGATTTTTTTTTT
>WUAT03045074.1:0-20669 GCA_010015005.3 Ulmus americana
CTACATCAAAGTAATTGTTGTGAAATCCATCATGGGAAGGGGAACTATCATGTGAACGATCTGTGTCGCCCAATGACTCTTGGCCGCTCTTTTCATATGCACATACTTCCATAGGTTCGACGATAACTCCTAAAGGGATTTTGCAAATATTATCAGATCAGGATGCTAATAGTGCTGCAACATCTTCGTCATCCTTCAAGACAAGCGGGCTACACTTCTTATTTAGTGGTGGCAAGTAAGTCAAAACTAAATCCATCATATCTTTGCTCAGTCCAAGTTTAGTGTAAATTTTGTCACATAAACCCATGAAGCAGAGTACTTAGGGTATAAGCATCAGGTTGAAGGCCATGTTTGAGTAGAACTGCAAGAACAGGGAAACCCAACTCTACCTTCTTCGAACGACATAAGCACTTAATAGCAACAGTGAATGTACATACATCTGGCTCCAAAAGGACACAACCCATCATCTCTCTATACAAACACAAAACCGTTGAGCAATGCCTCGTCTTGGATAGTGTTCCAAGAAGATGATTAAAAGCCCTAACAGAAGGAAGGGGTCGCATTTTAATCATGGAATGGAAGTGAGACAAAGCTTCATCTACCTCAAGGTTTCCAGATCTACACCGTTGATGGACATATTTCTCCAAATCGAAACTCGTACTACTATGATGATGATTAGCAGCAAAAGAGCGAAATTGGGAAGCCAAGAAAGAAAAGAGAGAAATTGGATTACCAGAAGCTCTTGAGGAGATGATGCGATTCATCTTCAAAGGAAGCTTGAGCTATCTCGTGTGCTTTGCGCTTAGAAATGAAACAGTTTCACGCCAAGACGACAAATCCCTCAAAAATAGGAGAACACATCAATTTAAACGACAACACATATGAACTTCTTTTGTCATTTTAACGACATCAATTTAAATGTCGTTTGGGAAATAAGCATTTTTTCCTTTTTGGGTCTTCCAAGAGAACCCAATTACCAACAAAGTGTGAATTTGATGATGATTAAATTTGACACCTATGATATGGAAGGATGTCAACCGATGAAACTCTTCAATAGAATGAAGTTGGTTTTTATCGATAAATCTTGGCTTTCAACAAAATAGTAAGAAAATTATTGCCAAATTTTGGTCTAAATTTAATTCATCTATACGTTTCTATTTTTTCAAAAAACATTTTAAGCCTATTCAGAAAGAGAAATACATTTTTCAGAATTTGAGTCTTAAATATTTGTATTCTTCCATCTTAAACTAACTTTGGCAATACAATTATAATTTTGATGTCAATATTTTCACGTTTTAAAATTAAGAACTAAATTATCATATTTCCCAAAGTCCATTTAACCAAATGTGCCAAAAAAACCTAGAAAGCATTAACATATTAAGATAAACATTTCATTTGAGCCAATCCTATTCTCCAACCCCAAATTCATTTGTGTTGTACACAGCTATTCCCAAAATTTAAGGCCAAGTAAATACATGATTGATTTCCATTGCTCAAAGTTAATATGCTATTGGAGTTGTCAATTGTTTTTTTCACTGTCTTTACTACTGGAGTAACAACACCAATTTCCACTCAAACGACGTTTCCTTTTTAGTATCAAAACATAAATCATCATTAGAGTCATCAAATAAAGAAGTACAAACAACACAAATGGGTAATGTCAGCAATAATTCAAAAAGCCAAATACTCACAATAAACTATGATGTTCATGCAGATTTAGGATGCTTGTTATATTAACAAGACAACTCCAATACTCCACGCACCCAAGATTCTGCTCCAGTGGAACTTGTGAAATAGACTCTAAAATGTTGGGTTGAAAGGTTTCTTTCTTGTTTCTAATTTTGAAAATGTTAAGAAATAAAGGATTATTTTGTTTTATTATTTATTAAGGGTAGAATAGGCTTTTCTTTTCTTTAAGACCAATTGTTTATTAGGATTATTTTGTTTCAAAGAAATGGTATGTTGTGACAGTCGTGTCCCTGGTTTAAGACCAATTGTGGACTAGTCGTGCACTAAATTCCTAACGTATAATGTAATAGGGGTATAGTTTAGATTGGAGGACCGAATTTGGTCTAACTTTACCACTTTCAATCAAACCTCTGTGATTACGGGCTTCAAATCCAACAAGCTAGGTGCAGTCCTGTTTATCTCGACTCAACTCAGTGTCAATGTGCACCATCTCTCCACCAGTGTTCATATAAAAAATGATGCATCCAGTGGAAAAGTATGCTCAATCATTATCTAGTCGGGCGCTGGCTTAATTAAGTTGGTAGTGTTTCTAAAACCAGAAAATTGCTGTGAATTCAGGACCAGCAAATTGCTAGAAAGAGGAACCAGATTTCATTCCCGAAATTGAAACAACTTTTTGAATGAAAAGAGTGGGAAGGAACCGGAGAAGAAGGGAGTTGTGTAACAAAAATGTCATGCCTTGAATCCTTAGATATGTCAAGCTGCAACAACCTAAAGCACTACCGGAGATTTGAACATGAACGACTGAAATTCTCCAAATGTGTCGCCATGAAGGGGTAGGAGAGGAATGCCCAAGATTTCTCACATTCCAAACATTAAGATTTCCCTGCTCAAGGAATTGCATTTCTCTAGATGGCGAGTTTAAGCAAGTTGAAGAAAATCAAATTCTACAAGTTTGGGGCTTCAGAGAAGGATCTTTCCTCCGACCATGGTTTGCTTCTGGAACTGCTCCGAATTCCTCTATCCATGTACCTTGCTATACCAAAAAATTGGTACCCCATCCCCTTGATATTCTGCCGGCCGTGGGGCAAGCTGCCGGAAAATGTACCCCGACAACCACTACGATTCAGATCGACGAAGCCCACGACGCTTAAGACCTCTGCAAATCAGATTTTCTTAAATCGACGAATCAGACCCCTTTCGATCTCTCGCTCTTGCTAATGTCTCCGATTCTCAGATCTTGATTTACGTCGGAACCCACTCGGGGAGTCTCCTTTTGCTCTCCACAATCCCTAGCAATTCCGATTCCCAATCCGTTTCCGATGCTTTCGAGGCTCTTCCGATTCCGCAAAATTTTTCTCTTTTGCGAAGCGTTTCGATCAGCGATACCTCGGTGGATTCCATACAGGTGTTCGGCGATATAGGGAAGGTTTTGGTGCTTTCGGGTGGTTTTTTGTTCTTGTTTGATTTGTTTTTGTTGCACCCTGTGAAGAGATTGAGTTTCTTGAAAGGGGTTTCGGTGTCTACGAGGCGATTGCGAAGTAGTGAAGCTGAGAGTTCGAATTTGTCGGAAAGTTTGGGTGATTCTTCAGAACAGGCGAGTACGAGTCAGCGGCTTTTGCAGAAATTGGGAAGTGGGATTCGATCAAATGGCTTGAAAATCAAAGAAACAGAGCAGCAGCGTGAAGGTAGTCATGTATTTGCTGTTGTGATGGGCAAAAGGTTGATATTGATTGAAATTTTTTTGAGTAATAGAGTTGGTAAAACCGAACAAGATGTTGATGGTACAAATGTTTCTTATGCCATATTGAAAGAACTTCAATGTAGTGATGGGGTTTTGGTGATGGTGTGGCTCAATGATTCGATAGTTGTTGGTACGATTAATGGATATAGTTTGATTTCCTGTGTTACGGGTCAGAGTGGTGTGATATTTTCGTTACCAGATATATCTAGTCCTCCAAGGCTTAAATTGTTGTCAAAAGAGTGGAATGTGCTTTTGTTGGTGGACAATGTTGGTGTTATAGTGAATGAAAATGGTCAGCCTGTTGGTGGCAGCATTGTTTTCCGCCGTGGGAGCCCAGATTCTATTGGTGAGGTATCTTTATATGTTGTAGTTGTGAAGGATGGAAAGATGGAGTTGTATCATAAGAAATCAGGAACCTGTATTCAGACAATTACTTTAGGAGGTGAAGGGGTTGGAGGGCCTTGCATTGTGGCTGATGAGGAAGACGGGAATGGTAAACTTCTTGTTGTTGCCACACCAACTAAGGTATGTAAAATGTCTATCCGGTGGTGTAGTTTAAACTTTTTTCAGCTTCATTACACACAAATAACACAAGTCTAGTCTGAGTGCAAACAATAATCAAATGTTGTAGGCACCCATCTGGTTTTCTTAGAATAAACTAAAACACTAGCATGTGCACAGAGTCATGTTTACTTGCATTAAACCAAACTCCAAATTTGGGACAACATAAATATCAAATTGAAGCTACATCCAGAATTTTATTACCATTAATTGAAAAAAAATTGATTGTTACGCAAATGAAATCTGAAGTAAATAATAATTCTAACCTCGACTGCAAAATTTATAATACATGTTTATATGATGCATCTAACTTTTAGAGACCCTACAAACAAACATATAGCGGAAATACACCCATGGATATATAGGGGTAAAGAAATTTGCATAAAAAATTTGAAGAACTATATCGAGATAATGTGAGAGAAAATGTCAAAAATCAGAGGGAGGTAGCTGATGTTTGTGGAAAAAAATATTACAGAATACTATTCTGATTTGGTCTGTATGGTATCCTTGGTCAATGTTTCATCTCTTTGTCTTGAGAAAGTAGAAAGATTCTAGCCCATGACGAAGGGGTTCTACCTTGATTTAGTATATTTATGTTTCTAACTTACATCTTACAGAATTTTTGGTTCCATAGAAAAATTGAGTTAATGCAAATAGCCTTGCCATATCCACTTTCCACTTTTACTAAATATGCATTTGGTAGATAGATACAGTTGCACTTTGATGTGCCTCCAACGAACCAAGTTAGTTTGGAATGTAAATTTGAGATCAATATCTCAGCCTGTCTTAAACTGGTCTCAAGTTTCTCAAATAAGAAAATTTTATCTTCAGTTTATTCTGAGATGGTGGTAGTCTTATTTTTATTTAAAGGTCTTGTTCTGCTTTAGTATGTTCACAAATTTCGTTATCTTCAATTATTTATCAGCAGAAACAAAGAAGCAAATGTTATTTTGAGGAGGGTACGTATTGTTGTTTTGATGGTTAATTTGTTTAATTCTAAAAGACATGTTTGTTTCTCTTATTCTTTCTGAAATCCTTGATGGGGATGGTTTCTTAAGTTCTGGTTTTCTTTTGAGGGCTTATGCATTTTTTTTTTTTTTTTTGTGGACTGTCTAATTTGTTTAGTTGTGAAAGACATGTTTTTTCTCATTTTCACTGTGAGGGGACGGTTTCTTAATTTATGGTTCTCTTTTGTGGGCTGACAGACATTTTTTCCCCTGTAACCATCCTATGCTACTTGCTCCTTATTCTCGTTTTGAGATTTCTTAAAATGAAGATGGTTGCGTAGTTTATTTGGATAGTTGTCTTATTTTAACAACTAGGACTTCCTTGAAGTAAAGCGAGGATGTAAGGAATTAATTAAAATACTATGATAGGAGCCTGCAATCTAAACCCAGAAATATACCAGCAAAACAGAGAGCAAAGAGGAACTACTTGGAATTTGTATTGCTCTAAACCAATAGGTTTCAGCAATGAAACAATAGCAAGAAGAAGGAAAATACAAGAGCAGAAAAGTAAAGGGATAAGCAGAGATATTTCAAGGAATCTTTCTATCTCCCAAGTGAAGGCAAACCAATTTCTCACAAAAAACACCTGACACCCACTACCTCCCACCACTCTCCTATTTATCTGTAAAGATCCTAACAAACCGAATCCTCCTAATTCTTCCCCCTCACTAATTACCTAAATACCCTTTATCATACGTGTCCTATCATACTACTGCAGATTCATTTCTTTATTTTTTGCTGAATAGAATGACTAAGCATGTTGAAGTTCAGCACAGCTCTTCAACATCAACAACCACACATTTTAAACATTGAATTAATTATTAAAGCTTTATAGTAAGTATTCTCTTATGTGTCTCAAGTGTTTCTTTTCTACCATAACATTATCCTAGTACTTGGTCTAATATTGCATTGATGATCTGGATTCTGATGTAGATGCTCAGTCTCAGTTGATAATATATTAGGAAGCAATGAGTGCAATTTTCTGGGATAAATTTATTTGAGGGTATGACACCCACGCTGTTGAGAAGCAGTGCTCCTTTATCTATCCTTGCTAGTAGGAAAATGAATATTTTTAAGAACTGGTTCTTAGGTTTTCACACTTTTTCATTTTTCTATTTTACTGATATTAATTACAAGGTTTGAAACAAATGATGGGCTTGAGCTTGACATTTAACCTATAAAAGCTTTTGCTTAGAAATATATTAAAACATTGATGTTTACAAATTTGTGTCACTTCCAATCTATTAGATGAAAATACAAGGTCTTAGACAATTTTCTCCTCATTGTGGTGAGATTGAAGATAGTAATTACTACTAATGTATGCATTTTGTTTGGATTTAGTGGTTAGCCATTGATTTTGTTTGTTGACTATTTTGCTGAATACAAATGTTTGAGAACATTTTATGATGTGAACAGTGAGTGCTTTGGTAGTTGCTGCAGAGCTTGTACGATTATGTTATCTGTGTCATTTGTTATTTTCTTTTTCAGGACATAGTATAATTATTTTAAGGGACCTTAAATGTTATGGTCGCTATTTGGTGGGATATTCTTGTTTTTGGCCACAGTAAATGAATAATTGTTAGAAATAGTTGATCCTTCTATTTTTATCGGAATTTGACGCATTTGGGTTGATTTTGGTAGCTCTAGAAAGTATCTTCTCTTATCTTTCCAATAATCTATCGTGTGTCAAAATCGGATAACAAAAGAGGGTTCAAATATTGTCATTTCTAAAAATTGTCCATTTGCCATTTTGGTATATTTTCCACCAACTGGTGATATATTCCCTTGTTTTAATTTTTTTTGAATATTTATTTTCTGTTTGCTTGTGGTTACATGTGTTTCCTCATTAATTGTAGCAAACTTTTAGAAGTTTTGATATCACACCTCATTATTGTTGCAATGTCCAGGTTATTTGTTATCGCAAATTACCACCTGAAGAACAAATTAAGGACCTTTTGAGAAAAGAAAATTTCAAGGAAGCCATTTCCTTAGTTGAGGAGCTTGAGTGCGAAGGTGAAATAACAAAGGACATGGTCTCCTTTGTTCATGCTCAAGTGGGGTTTCTCTTACTGTTTGACTTGCATTTTGAGGAAGCAGTAAATCATTTTCTGCAGTCTCAGACAATGCAGCCTTCAGAAATATTTCCATTCATAATGCGAGATCCAAATCGATGGTCACTACTGGTATGTTGTCTAAAGTCCTTCAATATGGTATTCACTTTGTTATTCCATCTTTAAGTTGGATGAATTGATAAAATGCATGAATAAAGGAGATACAGAGAGCTCAAGCAGAAAAGTAATTTATTTTTATCTTTCTTTTCTGGTCTCATTGAATATATTAAATATATTATAGTAGCACTTTAAAGCTAAACAAAATGCTTAATGACAAGTTTAAGGAAGTAAAGAGTGTGATGATGATCTCTATTAGGATTTGAGGCTGTATATTCCTTGGTGCATCTTGTAAGTAGTATTGCACGTAAGGTTAATAAAGGAGATATATAAATCCCAAGCAAAAGGAGATCTTGATTTATCATTCTTTTCTGGTCTCATTACATATAGTCAAAATATGTAATCGTAACACTTTAAATCTTAACAAAATGCTTATTGACAAATTTGAATTAAATAGCGTGATGATGGTCTCTATTAGATTTGCAGGCTATCGATTCTTTGGTGCATCTTGTAAGTAGAATTGCATGTGAGGCTGGTTAATATGGGACCAAAGATAAATTGCAGATGTGTAAGGTTAATAAAGGAGATATAAAAATCCCAAGCAAAAGGAGATTTTGATTTATCATTCTTTTCTGGTCTCATTAAATATAGTCGAAATATATTATCGTAACACTTTAATGCTTAACAAAATGCTTATTGACAAATTTGAATTAAAGAGTGTGATGATGGTCTCTATTAGCATTGCAGGCTGTAGATTCTTTGGTGCATCTAGAATTGCATGTGAGGTTGGTTAAAATTATATCAATAATTCAGTGCTTTTCATTATGAAGTATGTTGATAAAATTGTGTCAAAAGTGAATATTTGAAATGATGCTTTTGAATAGTTACTGTGTTTTTTTGAAAGAATACAAATACTTTTGTCATTGGGGTGGCAAATATTTATTCTCTTATGTTATTTTGGCTCTTTGAAATAACTGATAATTAATATATTAGTGACTGAAATAATGGAGGCAGGAAACATGTCATTTCTTTTTATCTTAATAATTTACTCTTATTTATTTATTTTTAATTGAATGATTTTGACAAGTGTACTTTTGTGGTTTTTATCTTGTGTTTTATGCTTGATTTAATATTTTCCCCGTTGTGAAAGCTTATTAAGCAAACAATTTATAGTGGAATGTGTTTACTGGTCCTGTGCCTTGTACGAGCATTTTGATGTGTGTTATTCTTTTGTTCTGTTTCATGTACTCTTCCTTTTTGATTAGTGGGATCTTACTTAATTGTAACCTAGTGCCAAAGTCTCATTTTATTTGTTTATGGTGATGCATATTTATTTCAGTGTTTGGAGAAGACAGGTGATGGCATTTGTCTTAGTTTGGTTATTTTTTTAACACTTTTTGACATGATTCCAGCATTGGAGAGGAATCAGTCATATATAAACTGCTTTGTTGTGTAGTCTTTCGCCGAAAACATTCCTTTTTTTTTTTTTAATAGTAATAGATCAGATTGATACTTTCCTGTAAAAGTGTATTCTTCCTCCTCTACAACTGTATCTGCAGTGAGTATTAATAACCATAAAATTGTAGCATCCATTTGTGTGAAGTATGGCATCCATGTGCTAAATTCAAGCAGATAATGAAAAAATAAAAATAAAAATAAAATTGCAAGTGATGATGTATTTCATAATGCATTAATTTTATCTTTTGGTATTTCTACTAATCCAATGCACTTGAACTTCCTCCTTTTTTATTTGGTTTGTATTTTTATTGTAAGGTTCCTAGAAACCGATATTGGGGTTTGCATCCTCCCCCTGCACCTCTGGAAGATGTTGTAGATGCTGGGCTGATGGATATCCAAAGGGCTATCTTCCTTAGAAAAGCAGGAGTAGAAACTCCGGTAGATGATGATTTTCTTTCAAATCCACCAAGCAGAGCTGATTTGTTGGAATCCGGTATCAAGTCAATTATTAGGTTTCTACGTCTCTTCTTATTTGTTTACTGTTTGCTTCTTTTTTTTTTTTTTTAGTTTTTATTCCCCGTACTTGCTATCACATTCTTTTCATTTTGAGGTGGTTGATAGAGTGTGGGGATTATATCTGGCTTCCATTTCTTGTATTAGTGTATTGCTGAGTAATGATTCGCCAGTTCCCTTCGTATATCTACCATATACTAATTTGGTATTTGTCTGTGTGTGCGCGCACACTTTCTTTTTTCTTTTTTTCCCCTGACATATCAAAGTAGCATTCTCACTATTTTGGTTTATTTGTTGATAATCTCTTGATTTGAGGTGTAGCTAAACTCCTCTCCTTCCTTCTATGCTCATACTATCACTCATTTGTTCTTCCTCCAGGTATTTGGAGGCCTCTCGTGAGAAAGAGTTGATTCCATCTGTGAAGGAGGGAGTAGACACACTTCTAATGTACCTCTATAGGGCTTTGAATCGTGTGGATGATATGGAGAAACTGGCTTCTTCTACAAACTCTTGCATCGTAGTATGTTTTCTTCCCTTTTATTTCTCCCATTATTCATGTTCCTTTAATTTGTCTTATTAACTATGATTTCAGTCGTTTCAACCACAAAATATTTCAAATCTTCTTGTTTAGTAACCTGTAACTTGCAGTACATCTTCACATACCCAAAACAAAGACGATTAGAATAAAAGAAATTCTTGAACTATGCAATATTGGTTTGTGTCTTTGTGTGTGTGTAAATGGAATAATTGGTTTGTCTCTAGTACTGAAAGAAATGAAAGGAAAGGTTCTCAGAAATTCTGGTGACAATTTATTTTGTTTCATCCTCATTCCAATTGAAGTTCTCTGTTTCTTAAAATGAATAAAATACATAAATAAAAAAATGATGGAAAGAATAACAAGATATATATGGATAGTCGAACCATAGATCTAGGAAAGTCTTAGAATCATGGAATAAGGAGTCCATTTAAGATCATAAACAAAACAATTACTGTCATCTTGTAGTGGATTCCTCTCCTTTACATTTGAATTGTCATCTCAACAACCTAGATCTGATCATAGTAAAGTGCATTTGTATTGCTGGGGCCTGTGGGAAAGGGAACATGTAATGGCAAGTAACCATGCCCTTCCCTAATTTTGAGATATTTTATCTATTTTTGGCTGTGGGGGGCTAGATCAATTTACTTTATAGGCCTCTAGACAATGCACTATGAGAGGAGCTTGGTAAACTGGGGAATCTTAGTAGTCCAATGCATTGCAAACAGAGGCCATTATCTGGAGCGTGCTTGAAGGGTGACTGTGCACCTTGCATGGGCAGTGCAGGAGGAGTTGGAGACTCTGTTAGACGACTCTGGGCATTTACGAACACTTGCTTTCCTGTATGCAAGTAGAGGGATGAGCTCAAAGGCTCTTGCTATATGGCGCATTTTGGCTAGAAACTATTCTTCAGGCCTCTGGAAAGACGCTACTTCAGAGGGTGGTTCAAAGGTTACCAACAGCACACAGATTCTCTCTGGTAAGGAAATTGCCGCTGCTGAGGCATCCAAGATTCTTGAAGAGTCATCTGATGCAGAACTTGTGTTGCAACATCTTGGATGGGTAAATATTTTGATCCTTTTTAATTTATTGTTACTTGTATGTGTTATTTTATTCAGCTTGAAAATTTTGAGAGAAGCATATAGGAACATTATTCACAAATTCAAGGTCTAATTGGTTGATTTTTTGGTATTGTTAGATTGCAGATGTCAACCAGATTTTTGCTGTTAAGATTTTAACATCAGAAGAAAGAGAGATCCAGCTTCCTCCAGGTGGACATCATTCATTTTTATTTATTTTATTTTTTTGACAAAAAGGTAGAGATCATTCATTAAGAGTAGCAATGTTATATGAGTAATAAATTTTATGGTTTATTTTCTCTTTCCTCCATTTAGTCCAGAATGGTATTGGACATCTCATCTCTTGAAATAAGATGCATGTGCAGTGTGTAAGGTGCAAGCATGATTCATGACTGCATGATATATTATTAATTTAGCAAAACATGTAATCTAGAACACCAAAACCGGTATAAGAAGGTGGACAAGAAATCCATGCTAAAAAAATAAACAAAACAACAATGAACAGTTAAAACCAAGATACAACCTGGAATGGAGGGAATCAATTCCAATATCACAAAATATTAGATAACGGAGGGAAAAAGAATCTAAGGTTTTTGGCTTAGCTTGATTAATCACCTACTGATGTTTATCGACATGCATTTTCCAATATCACAAAATATCAGATAATGGGGGGAAAACAAATTAAAGGTTTTGGGTTGTTTGGTTAATCACTTACTAATCACAAGATATCCATATGCATATACTACAATGCAAGAGTTTGTAGAAGATTCCAGTTTCTCCATATCACCCACACGATTTAAAGCTCTCTAGAGGTACAGTAGAAGTGTATCTACTCCCTCCTTTGTCCTTCCCTGGTGGAATCAACGCTTTCTCGCGAGAGACCTCCAAATACCTGAAGGAAGAAATGTTATAAGAGTAGCCAGGCCTCTTGATTAATCTTCATTTTTTTCTGTTCTTTTTGTTTTTGGTAAACAGGCCTCTTGATTAATCACCTACTAATGTTTATGGTAAATGATATTACATTATAGCACCTGTGAGCTGTAAGGTGAATAGAAAAACATTTGAAGTGAGCCTTACTGACCTTTCAAAGTGATAATTATATTGTCTACATGTCAATGGTTTGTGTTACCATGGTTTATAGCCTATCTGTTTTACTTTAAGGCTGCGATAATTTTTGCTCATATATTAAATGTTAGGTTTGTTTTGAGATTTATTTTGGTGTTGCCATTCTTATATATTAATATTATGTTTTATACTGCAGATGAGGTTATTGCAGCTATTGATCCAACAAAAGTAGAAATTTTTCAGAGGTACGTCATTTCCACTTATTGCACTACAGATCATGCACACACACATATCATGCCGAGGAAAGATATGAAATTAATTGTGGCTGTAAAGTATGTGGAACTTGAGTTCATTGAGTTCTTTTTAGATCATTTGATACATGACCTTTCTCTCTGTTTGTTGGATAACTATGAATCATACATAGGAAGTGATTTTTAAACCACATTTCCGATACCTGCTTTTTGCTCGAGTACTATCCAAGTCTTCTGCCGTGGCTCAAACTGTTTTTTCAATTTTTTTGTTTTGTTTTATTTGTGTATTTTTCTTGTGGAACTTTTCAGAAGAATAAGAATTATATCTTGCACGCTGGACATGTCTATTTTGGGTTTCACACTCTGGTGGGATAGAAGAAATTTCTTGATCTCACACATCTAGTTTTTAGCTGATCCATTTTTCTATAATTGAGTTGGGAGTATGTAAGACAGTTTAGGGGTCTGAAATGATGAAGCCTCCATGGTGATGGTGTTAAGGATACGGCAGGCATAATGCTGCCTTTTTGTGGATCTGATAAAGGAGATTAGTATTTCCCCAGCTGTTGTGACGAGAAGATTGACCATTTGTTCTTACGTTGTCAAGTTAGTTTTTGGTTTCAAATATAAGTTGCTGAGTGTTTCCTTGATTGTCAATAAGTTTCATGTTTGGGCATTGGGAATAGACACAAATAATCATTCTTTGTAAGACAATCAGGTGGTTGTAGACATCACGTGATATAGAATTCGGTATTGGGAATCTGTTTGGGCCTCTACACAGTAATTTTATTTCCTGTTTATTTTGGTGTTGTTACTTGTTTGTTAGGTTAGTGGATTTTTTTTCCTCCATTCCTATTGTATTTTGTCTTCTCTTTCTTAGAAATCTTGGATTCCTATGAAAAATAAAAATAAAAAAAGTGGATAAATAAATGTGTTGTGACTTGTAAGTCCATCAACATATGGTTTTTTTTATTCTTCCCCTCTTTAAGGTGTCTTCAAGGAACAATGGAAAAAAAAAAGGGGAAAGAAAGAAACAAACACATGAATTTTGTGCTTATCATCTCAGGTATCTTCAATGGTTGATCGAAGAGCAAGACTGTAATGACATCCGATTTCATACCCTCTATGCTCTCTCACTTGCAAAATCAACAATTGAAGCCTTTGAAGCAGAAACCACCTCCCAATACCATGATGCCGGAAGGATGGAGGGAAAAAATGTTTCTGATCCTAGTACAAATATGATTTTTCAAAGTTCTGTTCGTGATAGACTGCAGATATTTTTGCAGTCTTCAGACTTGTATGATCCTGAAGATGTCCTCGACTTGATTGGAGGATCAGAGCTGTGGTTGGAAAAGGTTGGTCAATGCTATTTCTACTTTTTGGTTTTTGTTGCTAAAAATGATCATAATTTGGGGAGTTAGACAAGTCAACTAATTTTATCATCACTTTCTATCTGCTTTTGGTCAGTCATTAACAGCAATGACAGTTTTCTAATGTGACAAATATAGTCTTGTTTGTTGCATAGTTTTAATGAGAAATTTTGGCACTACCCAACAGGCTATTCTTTACAGAAAACTAGGACAAGAGACGTTGGTACTCCAAATTTTGGCCTTGTAAGTTGTGTTACTTTCGACTACCCTTGATACATATTTTGATTTTCAAGTGTTGTTGATAATACAAGTAAACTAGTCCATGCTTTCTGTGTTTGTTTCTTGTATGTTTTTGCTTATATACATATATCATTTACCACATTTTGTTTTAGCGGCTATACGTACATATTTAAGTTCACTTCACATAAAAAAGAAAGAAATACGTACATATTTAAGTTCACTTCACATAAAAAAGAAAAAATTGTCTCAGTTATATTTACTGAATTTTATCGGTTGTCTTTGCATTACCCAAAAACTTAAGATGTAAGGAGGAGTGGCTAACTTTTGAACTAATTTTCGTTATTGATATGTTCATTGTTTTGGTGTCTGTTAAGGATTTAAATTTTTTTTATATTTTACCTTTCAGGAAACTGGAAGATAGTGAAGCTGCTGAACAATATTGTGCTGATATTGGGAGACCAGATGCCTATATGCAGTTGGTTTTCTCTCTCTTTTTTTACACGTACACGCATTGATATGCAAAATTAACATACATGTTCATGCATGAACGTGTTAAAAATGTCCAATTTTGTTCCTCACATTTTTGTTTATCTTCCAATGGCGTCAGGTTGCTGGATATGTATTTAGATCCACATGATGGTAAGGAGCCTATGTTTAAGGCTGCTGTTCGCCTTCTCCATAATCATGGAGAATCACTGGATCCTTTGCAAGTTTTAGAGGTATAAGATCCCATCGCTCTATCTCTCTACCTGGGGAGAATTTGGGATGGTACCTATATATATATATATATATATATATATTAAGACATCTTGGGTAGTTCCTTGAAAAGAACTAATATAAGAAATTACACATTATCATCAAATTTCAACCCACATGTGATTCATGTTGCAGCGATTGTCTCCAGATATGCCCCTTCAGCTAGCCTCTGAAACATTACTAAGAATGTTGAGAGCTCGACTTCATCATCATCGTCAAGGACAGGTTTTGTTATATATATTTTTTTCTTTTCTTTTTGAGCTCCATGTTTATAGTCATTAGAGCCTAAAAGTAGCTCCATAGACCTCTATCTACTTTCTAAATCAACTGTTGTGCTTTGCTTGAAATCAATTTGCTTATTTGATCTCTTTATTTATTTATTTTGCCTCTATTTGAGCTATGTTTTGATATCTGATTCAGATTGTGGATAATCTATCTCGGGCATTGGATACTGATGCAAGGCTTGCAAGATTGGAGGAAAGATCACGGCACGTGCAGATCAACGATGAAAGCCTCTGTGATTCTTGTCATGCACGCCTTGGAACTAAACTTTTTGCAATGTACCCAGATGACACCATCGTTTGTTACAAGGTGGATAACACTTCTCCTTCAAAAGCACCGCTTTACTAATTCATTTAGATGTGCCCGTATAGTTCACTAACGGGAAGATAGGAAAAGAACAATACTATTGGAATTTGAAACCCACCCAAATCAGAGGAATACATGTTGCTTTGGTGATAATGGTTGTAAATGTAACACACCCTTTGACTTATAGTAAATAAATGTTCTTTCTCGTGCAGTGCTTTCGGCGTCTGGGTGAATCCACCTCAGTTTCGGGTCGCAACTTTAAGCGAGATGTTCTTGTCAAACCAGGTTGGCTGGTGACCCGATGACCTGGAGAAAGATGATATTGCGTTTTTGGTATTGGCAAGAATCCTGGGATTGCAATTTATCTTGTCGGATCAAGATTTTTCCAATGTCATATCACAAGATCGCTTGCATTTGTCAGCACACATGATAAATTGCTCTCTGCCCACACTGACATAGTTTTGTTCTGTAAAAGGTACTAATTGAGGATTAATAGCATCTTTCTTATCTCTCTATATATAATTTATAATAATTGATATAGATTATTATGTTGTCATCTGCGTTCCTCTTTCTCCAATTCTCTTCTCTTGTCATTTACTTAATCTACCTAGTTTGAGAACCAATGTTATTTGATATTCACATTAAGGCTTTTGAAAGCTAGAAGATTTTAGGTGTGTTTGTGGCGAACATTTTCAATCAGTAAGCCTGGCTATTGAGAGGCTAGAAGATTCTAGATGTGCTTGTTGAAAAACCCCTTTGAACAATAATAGAGAGCTTAAGATGCAAGAATGACATTTTACCTATGAAGTTTTGTAATTTGTTAGCCCACATAACAAATTTATTTTTCTTGAAGCTCGGAATTTCGTTTCACCTTTTTGGATATTATTTTGAAAGGTTGGGCAATCATCATATGAACTTGGGTCTGCACAATCATTTGTCACTAAATTGTGCACTTTTTATTATTGTCAAGTTACTGATTTATCTAAATAACAAATTGGTTATTAGTTTTTAGTGCCAGTAGAGTGTATTTTTAATTAATTAAAGAAGATATTTCTGGCATAAAGATGTCATTTTTGTTAAATCATAATTTGCGTGATCTCCCTCATTTAATTGAAAAAATATTTACATAAACATAGCCACACTCATCTTCAAAAATGTGACTTGAAATTATATACTACCTAGTTATTTTCACATTTTATTTAAATACCAAGGGTAACCTCATAGATAACTAATTGTGTTTTATATTTCATAATCTAACAGAACAATACTCAAAATATTTATTCTCAAACATTGGTAGACGAACTTTTTAGTTTTGGGATACATTTGTAAGTACAAATGGAATCATTTTCACATGGAATCAAATCTTTTGGAGCAAATAAAAATGGTCGCAGTTTCATCTGATTGCTATTCGAGAACAATGACATAATCAATAAAAGTGTGCATAAACCATTTAATTTTTGAATACTTTATTTGGATTTATTTTATTTAACTCAATGTTGCAAGAATTCTTCGATGTTATTTGATTCTTTGACAATTGATTTAGTGGGCAAGTACTCTTCATTAGACTCGGGATATTTGGATCAAACACCCACCTTCAACAATTTGAATTATGTGCAACATTACAAAGTTTTTCAACTCAGAAAAATTATTTTGTTTTGACGAAAATTTACTAAAATACCTTCAACAATATGTCCCTTGATTTCTATAATGCTATTGGAAAAATCAGCATAGCTATAAGAGATTCACTTGTAATAATAATAATAATAAATAATAAATAAAAACCTTTATTATAATTTGATGTTTTCCGTCCATCAATTTGTTAGTGACAAAATATCTACATAATATTGCAAACCAATAAACATAGTTTAGACTTTTTGGACACTAAAGTTTTCAACTTAAAACAGTTAACCCATCAAAGTAGAATAACGATATTAAAGTAATAGGAAATTACAAAATCGAAATAATGTAACAAATCTGATCATTTTTTTCGAGAAGATAATGAAAATCAAGACAATCTTCTGAAAAGGAAGAGATTTATAAATTTGAACCATTTTCAGCTATTAAAAGTGTTAAGTATGAACCACGATAATGAGGATTGATGACAACATTATATGAACACCATATGTAAGTATGTGTAATATAAAGCTAGATTGAACCTCACAATTTAATTTTATGTTTAAATAATTTACGAAGAGCAAGGCAATTACTAAACACATTATAAAGTTACGAATATTATTTTTAATAAACTTATGGCTCTTTAGCTTATAGTTTTTTTATTTTAATACCAACCTAGTTGTAATTTTGATTTACGCTTTGGATTGGATTAAAGTGTATAATAATAAATAATGGCTTTGTTTGTGAGCCAATCCTATCATTTCCTATCATATCTTGATTTGTAAAAAATCTGATCTTTTGTCGATTTTAACAAATATCATATCATTATTCTATCTTATGGACCTTACCATCTTTTACATTATTCATATCCTATTCTATTCCTATTACATCATCCTACCCTTCCACCTTTTGCATTATATTATTAATATTATTATGTAGATCTCACTATCTTTTACACACAATATTATTTTATTATTAAATCTCTTGATTTTCACCATTTAATTTATTATTATTATTATTATTATTTTTGACAATAAGGAAACCTTTCATTGATCAAGTAGTAGTACAATTTGCAAAAACACAATGAGAAAGTCACTAAGGGCAATTGGATACTAGAAATATTAAGAGTGTGGCGAGCAAGCGAATGTGCCACCGCATTACAAGAACGAAGCATAAACTCAAAAGAAATTACATTTAAATTAACCCCTAGCACAAAACATAGTGAGAGACTGAACCTGCATGTGTTTTGCCATTTGAAGCCCCAACAGAAGGGCTAGTAATTTAGCCTGGCCGATGGAGGTAGCTCTAACTTGTGGCTACGAACTAGCACGTAGCACCTTACCCAGACTATCTCTGATCACAGCTCCTGCCCCATAATAACTTCCCAGTCTCAAGCTACTAGCAATCTGTATTGAGTCTGAAGACACCAGACACAGGAGGCTTCCATCTCTCGATGTCGCTGAAGTTGAGAGGTGGTTGAACAATTACAAAGGCACGACACCTTTGGAAGTCGGTCAAAAAACTAGACATAATTTGAAGCTCCATCAGCCTCTACATCCTTGATAATGCAATCCGAAATAATAAAACATGACATGACATATGTAGCTAGGAATAGCATGTGTTACTGCCTTAATGAGGACCTCCTTACTCCTTGTGACAATAATTTTTTTTTCCATCCCTGCAACTTTTTAATCACTCTATCCCAAATGTAACCAGATTGTAACAACTTATTTTACATAGAGAAAGTGGGCAAATCAAGGTAGATGTCATAACTCTCCACCTGTGAAACCTCAAACATAATGCAAATCTCATTTCTAACCAATTCCCCTGTATTCAAACTAAAGGATAAAACTGATTTATCAAAATTTATACATTGTCCAGAAGCCTTAACATAACTTTGGAGACACTATCTTAATTGGATAAACTCATCTGGCCTTGCTCTGCAAAAGATTAAGCTATCATATACAAAAAACAAATGAGTGATGGAGGGACAATTTGGGGCAATTTACACCCCCTTAAACAGCTTCCTTTGTTCAAAATGGACTAACATCTCAGATATTCCATGTGCACAAGTCACAAATAAATATGGGGAGAGAAGATCACCCTGACTAAGACCCTTGCCTGGAAGTGAAGACCCTTGTACCTGTCCATTTATGAGGAAAGAAAAGGAAACTGAGCTTACACATCTCATAAATCATTTATGAGGAAAGAACAGGAAGCTGAGCTTACACATCTCATAAGTAACTCCACCCATTGCGAAGTAAAACCCAGCTTAATCATCACCCCCCTGAGAAATTTCCATTCCTCCTTGTCAAAGGCTTTACTCCTATACAACTTAAGAGCTTCATAACCCGTCTTGCCTCGTCTCTGTTGCCTTATCTAGTGCATAGCCTCAAAACCCAAAAGCACATGATCAGTAATCAATCACCCCAGAACAAAAACACTTTGAGGATCTCCAATTATTTCATCAAGGACTAGTCATAAATGATACGTAATAGCTCTAGAAACAATCTTATAAAGAGCATTACAAAGATTGATTGGCCTAAAGTCTTTTATTTGATTGGGCTCCTTGATCTTGGGTATCAGAGTAATCAAAGTAGTATTCTAGATCCCACATTTCCCTGTGCATTCAAAATATGTAGAGCTTCCTTACTGACCTCATGAGCTGAAAATTGTCTCATAAGTACATCATTTATTTCTCTACTTGGGGCTTAACACAAGAGAAAACCATATCTACATCAGAAACTGAAGGAGTAGAGGAAGGACAAATATTTTGGAAATAATCCATAACAATATTAAGGATGTCCCCTGAGTCAGAACACCACACTCCCTCACTGTTTACCAAACCTCTTATTCTGTTCTTTCTTTTCCTCTCAGATGTCTTCAAGTGAAATTTTTTTGAGCTCTTGTCCCTATAAGCAAGCCAATCCATTATTGACCTTTGTTTCTAGTAAATTTCATTTTGATTTTGTAGTCTATCAAGTTCTTTTTTCCATCTCAGTAATTTCCTTGAGATGATACCATAGGAAGAGTCTAATTTCCTAGTCTTGATTACGCTCAACTTACCACACGGTTATTATGGAATAGATGAGGTGTCGATCCCTCGAGGAAAGTTTGCAAAAGAGGAATAAAAACTTACAAACAAATTAAAGTAAAATGTGAAATGATAACGAATAAAATGAATGATTGATTAAAAAGAGGTTTAAACAATATATTAAATCACAAAGCTGCAGATTTCACTCAAGGTTCATTCTTCAACCCTAATTTTGACTTGCTTGTTGAATTAACTCAGATCATTAATTAAGCCCTAAACTGATTCGTCTTATTAGATGTTTCAACAATGACAATCCTATAAAATTGATCTAAAAGTGATTGTTAATTATTCAGATTAGCTGACATAAGAAAAGCATAACTGAACTTATATTTGCTTAAGAATTAAACAATCTAATAACCTATCTTCTCACATAGATTGAGTATTCTATCTCTCACATAAAATTAAATAGAAATAAGTTACTTAAACATCTATCACATGAATAAATAACTCATTTATTGAAAGGAATTAAAATTAACAACCATTACCTATCATATAATACATATCAAAATTGAAGGGAAAAGAAGGACTACGATCTCCCAAATTTTCCTAAGCTTTTCTGATCTAAGATATGCTAAAGAAGGTCTCTTAAAGGCTTATTTATAATACAAAAGGTTTGAGGCGGATTAGGGTTAAAAGCCCTAGAAGATACAATAAAAATCTAATTTTAAAAATTGAAATTGTAGGGTCACACTACAGTGTGGAAGTACGGAATGATGTTCCTTGGAAAATCGCTATGCGCGTCGTGGTGCGAGGCATAGCTCGCCATGGCACGAGCCAGTTTCTTCAGAAAATGGTTTTCTTGAATAGGTGCAGCGCGAGTGGTCCAAGGCACAGCGTGGAACCCTAAAAGTGGGGTTTTGGACTTATCTTCTTCCGACTTCATTCCTAAACTTTGGAACACTTCAAATTCATCTCACAACCTTTAATCTTCATTATTAAT
>WUAT03045185.1:0-13760 GCA_010015005.3 Ulmus americana
AAAAACAAAAAAAAAAAAAAAAAAAAAAAAAAAAAAAAAAAAAAAAAAAAAAAAAAAAAAAAAAAAAAAAAAAAAACCTTAAGCCCAGTTACAAGTAGTTTTAGTCTTAAGAATAAAAAATTCGTGCTTTATAACATAGTTTCTACCTTGGGATTTGTGGATTACATTCCTTTAAAGGAGTAATTGCATTTGGGTACCCTCTAGTTACACAAATTATCAAAAAGTACCTCAAGTTTTAAAAAAAATCAAAAAATGCCCCATTGTTTAGGTTAAATGACACCCGGGTACCCTATGCATTCTTTTTTTTTTTTTCAGAACATAACAAGATTGCCTTTGAACCTATTTTAGATAACTTAGGTTTTTATGTGTCACATGTCCCTGAACTCTTCGAGTGTTAGCAATTTGATCCCGGAGTTAAAACAAATTCTTTAATCTCGGGACCAAATTATTAACATTTGATGAGTTCAGAGAACTGTGGCGCAAAAACTCTAAGTTATTCAAAATAAGTTCTAGGGCAATATTGTTATTTTCTGAAAAAATAAAAAAAGACGAAGGGTACCGGGTGTAATTTAGCCCAAACAACGGGTCTCTTTTATTTTTTTCAAAACTTGAGGTACTTTTTGACAATTTGTGCAACTAGAGGATACCAAAATGCAATTATCCCTTCCTTTAAATTTTATTACAGAAAATTATATTTTAGTACCGTATAGTTTTAAATATTTGAAAACGTACCCAAATATTTTAGTATATTACAAAAAAGTACTCTCTATTTTGAGATTATAACTTTTTGTTATCCTGAGTCAATGCACTTTCACCAAATTATTTACAAATATTAGTTCTACCCTTGTGTTATTCTGGAATAGTTATAAATATAGTGTTATTCTTGTTTCCAAACAAAAAATATATGATTAAAAATATTTTACAAAATAAAAATAAAAACTTAAAATTAAGCTAATCCTAAACATTAAAAGAGAGATATTTTGGACATTTACGCTGGGTACCTAAATACCAAAAAGTAATAATCTCAAAATATAAAGTACTTTCTGTAATTACTACTGAATATGGTATGTACGTGCAGAAAAATTTGAACAAATAATAAACTTTCCTCAAATATTATTTTAAGTAACCAATGTACAACAATCAAGAAAGAAAAACCCTTTAATAAGAAATCCTAAGATTCACTCTTTCTAAGGATAGAGAGTTGAGAGAAAATTGGATTTAATACTCAACTTCTCTGAGTTAATCGAAAATAAAAAGTGTCATTCTAAATTATAAGAATCCAATATTTATAGACTAAGTCTTATTACAACTCTTTGAAAAGAGTTCTATTATTTGACAACTTCATCCTTCGTCGAGCTTTCCTTCAAAAAAGCTTCTCTTAAAGATGCATCCTTCGCTGAAGCTTCATCCAAAAACTTACCTTTAATCCTACAGCTGCAATATTCCTTTATTGTTGTTTTACCAATCAATTAAAAGCCTCCAAATTAATTGTAATTATCCCTATTTTATTATTACATTAATTTTTTTGACTGGTTATTATTATTATTTTATTGATGAAACCCTTGAACCGATTTGATTTAATCTCACTCTATAGGTTAGGATTTTTTTTTTTTTTTTTTTTTTTTTTTAGCTCTCTATAGGTTAGTTAATTACTATTGCTGTTGAAAA
The DNA here is from genome assembly GCA_010015005.3 of Ulmus americana. Lineage (NCBI taxonomy): Eukaryota > Viridiplantae > Streptophyta > Magnoliopsida > Rosales > Ulmaceae > Ulmus > Ulmus americana. The sequence continues at coordinate 1,669 of WUAT03045185.1, forward strand.
CTCTTGAAAACGAGTTGATTTGATCTCTCTCCCTCTCTCTCTCTATGGGTTAGTCAATTACTATCGTTGGTTAAATCTCTTTAAACGAGTTGATTTAATATCCCTCTAGGATCTCTCTCTAGGTGAATATTATTCTTTTTATATCCTTCTCTAGCTACTATAAAAATATTATACTACATATAATATATATTCAGTGTTAGCTATGTCAATATTCATAGTGTGACCTTTTAATGATCATGACCCTGACCAATATAAGATCAGTTTTGATTCCATCGATCAAGTTTGTGGAGCATAAAATATATATGTATATACAGATTATGTAAGGAAGATTATCCACAAAATGACATTGCATATGGTAGAAACATCCAATCACACAGAGCATGTGCAAATCTATGTGATTGACAGCTGAAGTATATATGTAAAAGATCACCTTAAGTCTCGTTTGGTATACTGTGATAGTTTATATTGTATTATATTATATAAAAATTTAATATCATATAATACAATATAAAATATTATGATATACTAAACGAAATCTTAATTTACTCTATAATATAATCTTCATTTTATATATAGGCAAAATTTATATCCCACTTTGAGGGAAGACGATCGATATTGATATTAATAAGGAAACAAACAATTAATATATAAGAGTCCTACATAGTTGCATAGACACAAGTTTCAAACACCTTCAAACAAGAACAATGAAATAAAAGGAAAGAAAAGGAACACAAACTCCCAAGCATAAAGCTGGCTATAACATAAGAGAAAAGGTACAAATAACATTAAAAAAAGGAAAATATAAGTATGTAATGCTTGAATAATAGGATGTAACTACTTAATTGCTAGAGAGGTTGCTAGGGAAATTCCAAAATCTTCACAACATGCTTGCATAAATATGGCTTTGCTATAAGCTAAAGCAGATTGTGAAGGAAGTGCTTCTGATCAATTAGGGTTTCCAAGCTGAAGCCCAAACAACAGGTTCTTCTTTCCAAGTTAAGTAAATCCCAGAAGTAGTTTCATTTGGTAGCACAAGTGACCATCCAGATTGGTATCTCTTAAGCAAAGCCTTAACATCATCAACAACATCATCACTAAACCCAAATGGGGAAAATGACTTCTTGAGCTTCTCACACCATTGGCTTCCAATTTCTCTTCTTTCACTCTCACCTCCATTACTATTGCTTCTTCTTCCATTGTTGTTTTCTTCTTCTTCTTCTTCTACTTCATTATTATCACAAGCCAAAACCCTAACTATGCTTCTTGAACACTCTCTTTCCAGCATAAGTTTCTCATTGCTTGTTGGGGGAAAGCTCTCTTCCAACATCTCAAAGTACAATGTGTAGAATCTTAGGCATTCTTCAAAGCACTTGACAAAATCACTTCTTGTTGAGGAGAAATCAGCTTCTTCTTCAACAACTGTCACAATTTTAGGCTTCAGAGATTCGAACATTCCGATCACGGCTTCTCTTTGGTTGATTTCAACTCTTCTCAAGGCCCCAATACAGTTTATAGCAATGGCTTCATCTTCTTGAACACCAAGTCCTTCTTTTGTGAGCTCCCCCAAGTTGTTTAGCCCACTTATCACATTAAACTCAAATGGAACACCCATCAACCTAGCAAACTTCTCCATTCTTTGGCTAATTTCCTTCATCACCGAGCTGACCACCGTGGCGTTTACAACGACGACTGTGAGCTTTAGGCGCGGTGTTTCGTCGTTTCGGGTTGCCAAAGCTTCCAGCAAAGTAGGCCATTGGGTACAAAGTGTGTTGCTTATGTCAATTATGTGAAGTTTTGTTTGACCCTCTAAAGCTTCCAAAATAGCACCATTTGAAGCAACATGACCAAAAGTTGTCCATGGACTTAGCTCCTGAAACTTCAATATCAACTTCCTAGCTGAATCAAAAGAGTGGCTCTTCTCAGCCACCGAAATTAGGGTTTTGTGGCAGCGAAGGCCGGAATCCGTGGCCTTGCAAAATAGAGCCTGCAAGAAGTAAGATGCTAATTTCTGATCACAATCTCCATAAGGGGAAGCAAGCTCATTTAACATCCAAAGAAGATGGTGGATTTTACTAGAATCCTTTTCTGAAATTGCCCTTGCACACTCCTTGAGAAGCCTTGATGCCCATTTACCGGTGGTGGTGGCGGCCGATTGGCTCGGATCGGCCGCCACTGCCGCTGGCGCCGCCTCTGAGGAGAGGCTACTTGAGTTGTTGTGGAGCTGGTTGCTGCTTTGCATGTCTATGGAAGATGTGATCTGATCATGGCTTTGCCTATTATTGGTGATGGAATTGAACAAGTGTGCTTCTTTAGAAGTGAAGAGGCTTATGTCCATGGCTCTTATGGAACAGAACCTTGACTCTCTTCTTTAGAGTAGAGCTCAACTTCCATTTGAGCTCTAAAAATAATGGCCAATTAAAAAAGCTATATGACTTTGAAAGCTAATTCTACCCTTTCATTTCAAGTCCTTGTCAATTCCCTAATATGTTATAGTATGAGTAACTTGTATCTTTATGATATGTCTACAAGTATATACATATATTATAATATATAATGGTCTAAAGTCGGACTCTAGTAGGTGTATGTGTATGGTAGATCTATCATGCTTACCTTTATAAAATAATGTTATATATATATATATATACCCTCGATCATAAGTTGTCTTGAAATGACAAATATATGATTAAGTAATTAATGAATTTGGATCCACTATTTATATATTGTAAAAGTAATTTTAAAATCCGGTATAAAAATGATTTTCTTTCTTTCTTTCTCTCCATCTCTTTTTTCCACTGATTATTATTATTTTTGTTTAGAGAGATTTTTCCCATAATCTTCTGCAAGTTGCTACAATATTGTTGTATTTTTTAAAGAATTTATTTTCATTTTATTAATGACAATATGATTAATATTAGATTTTTTAGCTTTTCAAAATTAATATTTTAAAAACATGATTAAATTTTGTACCGATCACTTTTTAAATGTGTTATCAAATAATTTCTTTTTCAAGACAACAAATTAGGTTTAATCTCCTAATTAAAAGTCATGTTATCAAATACATTTAGTTACATAGTTTTTCTCATATATATAATAGAAATATGTTGCAGATAGTCTTTTAAAAAGGAAAATAGTAATACTAAGAGTCGAAAAAAAGCTAAAGAATGTTTACCAAAAAAAAGAAAAAAATGCTAAAGAAACGTAGTAAAAAGAAGGTTAGTAAAGTCAAACGGTCAACCTTTACTAACTTTTACCTGTAAATAATTAAGATGCTCAGAAAAATAAACATCAACTCGAATAATTTAATTCTTATATAATTATAATTGTTATGTTACTGTATATATATAGATAGATGGAGGAATAAAACATTTATACCCTATGATAAAAATATATATATATATAGGGATGGGGCATATCCCTAGTAGCCTAAAGCAATGTTTGGCGATAAAGCTAATAAAGCAAATATAACAAACAACTTGTTTTCTTTTGGCTCTAACAAAAACAAACACAAGATGTCAAAGGGTTATAAGGTGCCTGAAGCCGACAATAGTTTGTGGGATCAAAATTAACTCCATGTCTTTTTTAAAAAATTTACCATTAAAATCCTCAAAACAACCAAGATTTCATGTCATTTCACTTCTATCGGCTTCTAGGATATATACTACTTCTCTTGCATAATTAAGAATAGACCTAGTACATAATGATGAGTTAAGAAATATAGTCCGAATTTGAATTCAAAATCACGTATATGGTCTATTTGGAAGAATATTTAGTTATTTAAACAGATAAATATTTGAATAAGATATTTTGACTTGAATAAAAATTACTAGTATTTGAACAAATTTGATCATTTAAACAATTTTTATGATTCAAATAGAGTATTTGAATACTCTTTTACTTACAAGTTATTTTAGTAATAATAATATAATATTTTTAAATATAATGATGAGTTAGACCATGACTCAAATATTTTGAGAACTAAATTTAACATCATGAATCCATAACCATTTTTTTTTTTTTCATAAATAAAGAATGTTAAATTTCTTTAGTACCCTTTCTCTAGTAACCTTCCTAGGAAGTTTTTAATTGACAAGAACTAGAAATGCTTCAAAGAAAGTTTCATTCTCAAATGACTATTTCTTTTTATTTAACTTAGTTTTAGTAAATAGTTTAATGATATAATATTTCTTCTACATAAACATATATTAATAATTTGATTCAAGGTGATAACCATACTTCTCATCACCCAAATTCAAATTACCCATCACCCAATTCAAATAATAATAACAATAACAATAATTTGATTCATATGCGGTTAGATTCACTAAATCAACATGATATTGAGAATGAAAGATTGAGTAATTCTGATTTCAGTTTTGTAAATTTTTTTATGAAATTAGCTAGTAATTCTCATTATCTTTTCTTCTTATTCCTATCACTAATTAATAAATTTATAGTAATTATCCCATTCATGAAAAGGATTTTATAATAATTAAAAGAAAAGGCCACGATCAAATGATTAATATTATATAGATTAATCACTTTCTAATGGACTCAACTAGACAATGTCTGCTAGCTGCTAATAGTCCGTTAATGTCAATTCAATCCTTCTCATCAACTAATTAATTAATATATTATCTTAGCGTCAGTGTGATTAGAATTAATACTTTATTTTTCCAACAAAAAAAATATAAAAGTAATTCTTGTTTGGGCTGACGGCTTATTGTCGTCGATATGAGATCACTAAACTTGTTTTCGGAGGCAAATTGATTTAAGAGATAAAAATTAACTACGAGTTTATGTATATAATTTAGTTTTATTTATCACAAATTATTTTTTTCGTAGATTAATTATCACCAAAACGTTATTGAATTTTAATCCAATAGATTCGAAAATTATAATGTAAAATCGAAAAATATCACATGATAATTTTTAATTGAATAAGGTCATTGGAAAAGTGACACTTGGTGCCCTAAATTTGCGCTTTTTTCATAACGGATATTTTCAAGCTAGTTGTTCAATAAATTAACTTTTTGTCAAAATTTATTGTTATTATTATAAAAGGAAATTTTAGTGTAATGTTTCTTTTTATTACTATTGATAGTAATTTTATTAATAATTTTTCAATAATATCATATTTTTTGAGGATTTTGAATATATTATTCTCTAATATCTAATAAATATTCTTATAAAATTTTGTTGTAATCAAAGTTTTTAATTAAAATACATACTAGATTTTGTGTTTACTAAATAAAAAAATAAAATAAAATTACAGTTAGTACAATAAATTATATATCTTTCTAAACAAAAGCAAGGATTATAACAAAGTTTTATAAGATATTTCTAACACATTAAAAAATATATATATTTAAAAATTATCAAAAGAAATATGATGTGATTGAAAAATTAATAATAAAATCACTATCAGTAGTGATAAAAAATTCAACTACCATATAAGCACCCATTATAATAAATTAATACCAATCTTGTCATTTTCCTTTATATGCAACATTTTCTTCTAATGATCTACCATGCATATCTATATATGAGGCCTAGCCATAATTACCATAACCCTAATTACTTGGCAAATTGAACCTGCAAGCTAGATTTTTTGTAACTAATAAATTAATATTTAATTTCTTAGCACAGAGTCCTTGGAAGGTGAATAAAACCAAACTAAAATGGTATCAACCATAATTTATTCCTTTCTTAATGATTAGACAAGAAGACAAGACTGAGAAGCTCTTGTTCTATAAGAGCATTATAATTCAATAATTGGAGGAGAAGTCTTTGGCATGAAATTCCTATCCCCCCACCAATTTTATTAAAAAAAAAATTCTTTTGTTAAAGTTATGTTCTTTATTTAAGTGGATTCCTTTCATGGTGGGATCAATCATTTTTGCAGCCTTCCTTTGTCTGCATGTGCTTTCTCATACATCACATTTGCATATAGAAAATATGGGTATACTATTAATTAGATGAGGAAATTCTAGAGTGTGATTAATTGGCCTGCAAAATATGCTATAATTAATATAAGGATTTGGATAATTGAAACATCTTAACAAGATGATTGTTGTTGGCCTGCCAATAATGAAAATCAAAACACACATAAATGAAACAAATAAAAAAAATTTGAAATTTCAGAAAGCATATACATTCAAAATTAAAATTTTATGAAACAAATAAAAAAAAATTAAGATAAATTTAAATGTGAATTAAAAAAAAAATTTAAATAATAGTTTAAGGGGACAACTTTCCACCCTCACTCCAAAGCAACTCAAACTCTTTCTGTATTCATATATTATTCCTGATCCTTGGCTTTAATTGACTACTCTTGATAAAGCTAGCAATTTATTTATGGCTCAATTGGTTCCTTATGACCAAAATTAGCACAAAATGAAGAGTGTTACTAAAACAAAATGTTCTTATAATTTTAGCATATTATTAATTAATAATGGTAATCTTTATTCAATTAAGTTTTGATGATCTTGGACTGTGTGTGTTCATCCAAACAAAAATAGGGTAAAAATAAAAATAAAAAGTCTTAGGTTTAACCTTAGACACAATAAGTACATCAAAGTACTAGTACCATATGAAATTCCATATGTATAACCAAGTCAAGAAAGACTTGCACAAAATTGCTGATGTGTACATTCATTCCCATAGTTTGGTGAGAGAAACAGCCAACAGAAAAATGATATAATTCATCTATTTAAAATTTAGAGCTTTCATTAAACCCTAATTATTATTATTATTATTATTATTATTATTATTATTATTATTATTATTTCTAACAATCTGAAATATATTATTAATTATTGCTGAATGAATAATCATCTGAAGTTTGTTAATGGGACATTATGCTTACAAAATGAACTTTGAAGTTTAGTTGATATCAAAATGATGCTTTGCATTTCAATAATTCAATTTGATAGACAAAAAGATATATGTCCAAATTTACATCCTTTTACTTTTCGTCTAAGAACAAACTTACTCAATTGTTAAACATTAAAAGGACAATAAATTTTGATATAGTATCCTTTTTATCTTAAAAAATTGAAATATGTTACATCAAATTTAATTTACACCAAGTGTAAAAGTCTAGAGAACCCAAATTTATTATTATTATTTCTTCATGTGAAGAGTTTCACATCAATTAAATATGAAGACTTTTAAATTTATAGAGATTGAATCATTCTACTTATTATGATAGAAGTCCAACACATGATATAATTAAGAGCTCAAAAACTCAAACAAGCAATCACAAAACTGGTTCCAAGATTCTAATATACTTCTATCCAAAGTGATGGTTGTAAAAGGAAAAATTGAAATTCCACACCAACAAAATTTTTATTTCCAATTAAAACCTTAGGAGAAATGAGATAATCTATTACAATTAGAAGTAAAATAGAATTTTCTCAATATTTTCTCTCCCGTGATCGTAATATCACAAAAATAAAAGTTTTAAAAATTGAGTCTGGTAGAATATTCTATGTTCTTTTTTTTCTTCCAACGTTCTCTTTTACCAAACAAGATACATCTACCATCTTTCCACATGGAATAGGATCGCTAGTTATTGAGTATTGATCAATCCAGGAAAGACATTTAGCAATCAAAATTAAAGGGAAGTCGCTGTGAGAAAATTATATACAAAAAAAAAAAAAAATTAAAACTTTTTTATAAATTAGTGCAAGTGTAGCGAGAGTGATGTACAAAAAGTTTGGTGTCTCTCTTTATCCAGCATGTCACACTCCATTGGCAGATGAGTCAAGGAGAAAGGAACAGGGAAAGTAATCCATGGAAATCCTTTTTCTGGAAATTTTAAAAACTGTGGTCATGTTAGTTTCTCAATCCAAAAATAGTTAATTGAATATTTTTGCTAACATAAATACTTAAATAGTTAATGAGTACTTTAGTTAATTATTTTACTAATTAGTTTATATTTTTCTAGGGTAAAATGTAATTTCCCCTTTTGTTTCGTCCATTGCAACTTTAGTCCTTAGGTAATTATGTAAATGCCCCCTTTCTTGAGGGAGTTTTGAGGTTTTTAACAGATGCAATCGGAGTGGTTAAAACATTGCATTTTGTGATATGAAATTGCTATTGAAAACTCAATGATTATTTTCGGATCGCCTCGACAAATGAGAGGCCACTGGTGCAATTTTTTCACATATTTACCTTATAAGATTAGAGTACATGAACGCATGAGATACACATTACCCATACGTGTAGAATTTTTCTACATATGAAGTTGTGTTCACACACACGGTCAAGTGAATTGAAATATATATATATATATATATAATTAAAATTGAATTAAATAAATTTTAAAAAAAGTTTAGGGGAATGGTCTTGATAAATGAGGGAATATTGTGTCAAATGAAAAAGGGTTAGACAAGATAGATAATTTGGTCAAATAATTGGGGTACGTGGAGTGGAAAACTAAGAAGAGCCACATGATATGTGTCAATAAGGAAAATGTTATAAATAATTTCGGCTAATAACACAGAACTTCAATTTGTGTTTGATTTAAGTGAATAAGCAAAATTTGGTGGAAAATCAAATAGGAGAAGCTATTTGGGTATGGATCTTCAATGGAAGATTGTGTAGTTCTTATAAAGTGTTTAAGTAAACATGTTGCTTCAAACTCTCAATCAAAGTGTTTGGAAGCTACTTACAAGAGAATCATTAATAACAAGTAATTGGAAGAAAGTAATGTCTCTAATTTACAATAAATGATTTGCCCTATTTATAGGCAAAAGCTAAAGAATATAATACAATATAAAATACATAGTATCTAAATAATGTACCTGGACAAGGCTTGTCCGAAGAGGCAGCTTTAGATGACATCAGGTCTAGCAAGTGAAGTGTGGCGGACGCATGGCAGTTTGAGAAAGTTCAATCTTCACCTTTGACTTCTCCTGATCGGTCGTCAATGCCAAACTTGTATAGATACTATGGGCTTGTTTTTTAGAATTTTCATTGAGAGAATTTTTCTATTGGGGTATCCTTAATAAGGGGATTAATAGGATATATAAAATTAGACCTAACAACTTCTCCCCAAGTCTGTTTGCTTTAAGAAGGAAATGGGCTTGTTTTTTTTCTTTCTCTAAGGGTCGATTTGTATTCAAGACCTTATCCGCATGTGATAATAGTGAGGCCATGATAAGAATAGGTCAAATAAGAAAAGGGCGTGAAACCAAACTTTGAATTTTGAATTTACGCTCAATTTCACTTTATTAGAAAGGAAAAATCGTGCTAACATTCGAACTTCCCAAGTAGAATATCAGAATTCACGCCTTGGGAACCCGCGCGCCGAAGATGACCGTTGGCCTTTCCAAGTAATGTTATTACAAGACACATGACGAGCATACAACATAACAAATGGAGTTTTGCTTTTTGACTGCACCACCAGAATGCGACATGGGGCTAACTCGGGCAATTACTAAAGTTGAACTCTTGGTAACCGTGGTTAAACCTGCGTAAATCAGACCCTAGTACCCCAATTTTTTACTTTGCTCATGTTTCCATAAATTTTTCAAATTTTTTTAAAGTTTCCAAACCCTTTTCAAGCTGATTTTGTAGAAATCTTCAGAAACTCCAGTATGTTGGTGAGCTCCGATTTCTCACTTGAGGTGATAATCACGGCATGCACAAATCAAATATACAAGAAAATCTACACTAACGATCTAAACAGTAAGCTCTAAAACCATTCGAACATCACTTTTCTGAGTTTTCTGGGATTTTCAAAGTGATTGGATGATTTGTGGAGTAGATATGCTTGTTTGTAAATGTAAAATAAGTAATGGTTGATGAAAATAGGAATTCTTGATGATTTTTGGGGGTTATAGGTTAGGTTCGTATATGGGTTTTCTAGGTTGTCATGATGAACACTCGAAGTGTTCTTCGTGAGACTTGGACGAGATTCAAAGGGTAATAGGGTGTTAGATCTATTTTCTCCAAATATCACATCATTTGTAGGTTTGTCCCAAATAGGAACGTCTATTCGGGTAATACGACACTTGGTGTTTTTGAGTGAGTCTAGCTAGATTCCATCAATTGAATCTCCAAGTTCTGGATAGAAGCTCCTTGATTTTGAACCGTGTTGGACAAGCTCCAGTGGTTGTTGTCAATCCGCTTCTTGAAGTCCTTCAGCAATTCCTCTAAAAAAGGTTTCTTCTTGGCTTGGGGTTGTTGCTAAGGTTGGAAGTTCGAGTTTTGAGGATGACGGAAGGTGTTTTGAGTGTTGCTCCATATTTAGGTGATTCTTCCACGCAAGGTTGTATGTCTTCAAGTAGAAAGGATTTGATCTATGAAAGTTCAAGACATAATTAGCTTGCTCTGTAATGGAAAGGTCAGCAGAAACATCCCCTTGGCACTTGTGAGTAGCATTGCCACCTCCACATGACTCATACATGAAAATTGGAGTATAAACACTCAAGTTTATGAGCTTCTTCTCTAAGGATGAGAGCTGGACTGACAAGGCTTGAAATTGATCCACTGGTAGAACACTAGCTGCCCTTCTAGTAACGGCCCTCTCTGATAGCCATTAGTAGTTATTCGAGGTCATCTCCTATAGAATCTTGTATAAATCAACTGGATTCTTCTTTATTAATGCTCTATATGCCACTGCACAACAAGAGTTTTAGTGTTAGGCTCTAAATCATTATAGAAAGTATGTACATGCAGCCACTCTTGTAGCCCCTGATGAGGACACTTCTGAATGCCCTTGTATCACTCTCATATGTCATATAAGGACTCCATCTCCATCTGCATAAAGGTGTTGATGTCATTCCTCATCTTTGTTGTCTTGGCTCCATGGCTTGTACCTCTGAATGGGTTCTAAAAAAGGCCCCATCATCATTTTGCATAGGTCATTTATGGTTGATTTTGTTGCACAAGTCTGGTTGGGCTTCCACCGAATGGGGTTAGGTAATTCGCTCCTGTACAGGTGCCTCCAAGGAACAGTGTCACCTACTCGACCAGGGGTCGCACATTTTGTTAGGATAGGATTAAATTCCGAGCATTATATTCCCTCCGAGGTAGATCTGGATGGACCTAATTGGTGAATGATGAACCTGATGCAGAATGCTCTTGTTAAGGTTCAACTGGTGGTCCCACTCCTTGAGTTGCAATTTGAGCTAATAGGCTTTGAAGGTAAGTTTTTGAAATGGTTACCTATTTTCCTAGCTTGTCTGTCCAACCTCCTATTACGGAAGGCATCGTACAGACTTCCTCTGTGTTTGATGTGTTCATTTAGTCTGAGTCTGGAGCAAATCCAAGGTTAGATTCAGATCCGGACCTTGGACTGCAAGATTATTGATTTGGGCTTTGAGAGGTTCCAACTCGCTAATGTAAGGGCCATTCGGGTTGGTACGTGCAATCATAGCTGGTATTCCCAACATGGGTCAAGGACCAACATATTGTCCTGTACTTGGATTGCCTCGTCAAAAAGAAGACTCTAGTATTTCGTTCCTTCTGGAGTCATGAGTACGTTGTGTATTATCTGAAACTGAATTGGCCATGTTAACAACTCTATTCATGACTAATAATCAACCCTGTGGTGAGCAAGTTGAATCATTGAAGGGCGCCTCCTTCTAGGGCCAATTCTTATGACCAATTTTGGGTTACAATGCAAAATCTCAATTAGTGTTTGATTAGGTAGTTCTTATATGCTTCTGTTTGGTTGAGCATTCTGAAGCATTATGAACAGAGCATTATAAACAGAGTATTATAAACAGTGATTATGTTTGGTTCAGAGTACTGAAAACAGAGTATTGTAAACATGATTGCTGTTTGGTTCAAAGTATTGTAAACAGAGTATTGTTATTTGGTTTAGAGTATTTTAAACAGAGTATTCTAAACATGATTGCTGTTTGGTTCAAAGTATTGTAAACAGAGTATTGTTGTTTAGTTTAGAGTATTTTAAACAGAGTATTCTAAACATGATTTCTTCTTGGTTTAGATTATTCTAAAAAGATTATTCTTCATATGGACCATTTTTGCGACCCTATTCCAATTATCTTATCGTAGCCTTTTTTCTAAAATACTCAATTTTCTTCTTATTCTAACAATTATCTTATACTCATTTGTAA
>WUAT03045405.1:0-13758 GCA_010015005.3 Ulmus americana
GATTTCTTCCATTTTTCCAGATTTAAGGTAAAAATCTAAGAAATCTCTTCAAAATCTTCTTGTTTTCAGCTTTGTGATCATTTTCTGATTATTTTAGAGCAATTTGGTTTGATTTTGGGCACTGTTCCATTGGTTTTGAGTTCAAAGAAGTGGTTTTCTTGGTTTCTCTTCATTTTGGGGTTACATTCTATTTTATAGTAGTTATTCTAGTAAGGGAAGCTATTTTGGTAATTGGGAAAGGATTTCTAGGTAAAAAGTAGCTTTTTTGGTAAATTTTTAGTTATGGGTATTTTTTTTGGTTTTGAAGTATTACGGATTTGCTTAAACAAGACAAGGTCGTGTTATTCGGTTTTGGGCTTGACATCAGGTCGAGCCCAGCCTTCTACTGCTACTGAGACTTTGGGAAGGTCAAACACAACAGTGTCATGTGCAAGCTTGTGGGTTACTCGAAGTCGTGTGCGGCTGGCACGTGACTTTGGGAGTTACTTAGTGTCGTGTGTGACTTGCTACATTGGGTCAGACATGAACTATATGTATACCTTTGGAGAGGAACTAGGTTGAACTTTGAGGTCGTGTGCGACCGAGTTTGAAAGATGGTGGGTCAGGAGCCCTTATCCCCTGGCGTGAAGGTGTTCATGACCGAAGAGGAGGCCCTGTTTCATGAAATGGAGTGTGACGACTCCCAGTAGGGGAGTAGCTTGGAGGGGGCCATTTATAGTACTGCACTAAGCATAAGGCCGCTGTCCCAAGTCAGGGCTGGCCGGAGTGGAAGACAAGTGGGTGAAGAGGAATTTGACTCCGAGGAGATCAAGGTGGTATACTCCGAAGAGGATCCTAATAATGTCGAACTTGAGGTATCTTAGGGCAATGCAGGCATCGAGCCCGTTAAGGAGTCTCATCTTGGTGAGGGTATGTTATTGAAGAACCCAAAATCCAAAGTCACTTGTGAGGAGGTGAAGCTGTTTAGATACTTGTACAAAATTTCATTGAGTGTGGAAATCTGAGCCCCAGAGGCTCATGAGAGAGTAAACTGGGTTGTGCCTGGTTGGGTTGCAGTCTATGAGTTGATGTTCAAGGATGAGATGAGGTTTCCAATCCAGTGATTGATGAGAAACGTGGGCGATCATTATGATATCGTACCAAGCCAACTGATGCCGAATGCATAGAGGATATTGATGGCATTAGAAAGTCTCAGCGTTCGACATGGGGTCGAGTGCAAAGTCAGGGAGGTCCTTTATACCTACTATTTGAAAGAGCACGACATGGACAAGGGAAGATATCAGATGATCACTAGGGTTGGTCCCGTGCCAATCATCACTTGCCTCCGGACCAACAATCAGAGTTGGAAAGATAGGTTCCTCTTTGTCAGAGGAGAGCTTGTATAGGGACCGCGTGGGCTTGGAGACGCGTCTGCTCATTAGAGGACTACAAGTAAGAGATATTTTGTTTAAGTACTTCTTGTATGTTGACTGACACTAACCTTTTTGTTTGTGCAGGCCAGGAATACAACAAAGTGCTACCGAGCAGTTTGATAGCTGAGGACCAAACTCGACTCTTACTTGAGATAGACACTACCGAGCACCTTTATGGGGTGGCCCTCTCGGAAGAGAACCTGAGGTCGAGCCAGCTGTGGGCATTTGTTGAGGAAGTAAACCAAGGTATACATGTTGCTCCTCTTGATTTAGTTTTGCCTTTACTCCATCTACGACATGCAATCCATGTAGAGTTTGGAGCCAATGACTTGCAACCACTAACGACTGAAGAGTTGTTGCTTGTTGAGGAGATTATGAGTGGGAAGTTCAGCATCCCTTGGCTTTATGGTGTGTAAACATTATTTCTAGAGGCATTTTAATTATAAGTCTGATTGAGCTGCTAATCTATTAGAAACTATTCTTTCGAACTTCTTTTCCTTGAAAAACTTATTTCTAGTAAAAAGTTATATTTTTGCAAATACTCTTTATAAATAAGACCTTTTCATAAAAGTTAAGTTTTAGATGTTATTAACGCCATAGTTTTAAATTAGATTAGGTACGAACTATGTTTTCTTGAGATATTATGATTTTTATATCAAATTAGATTTAATTTTTTTTCTTTAAATGTTGATTCTGAACCAAATGAGATAATATTTAATAACCAAACATTAAAAAAAAATACTCTGATTCTCAGGGACTTAAGTAAGGTTTTAAAATGTTTTAAATGTCAAAAAGAACCGGGTTGTTACAACATAAACTATCAGCAAAGCTAATTGAGGCAAAAGAATGCGTTGCCTAGAATCAAAAAACACTAATGCATGTTTGTTTGTGACAAGAAGCTGACATATCACCACTTTAGAGCTTCCTGCCTCCGCATCACCTTTTGGGTAGGCATAAATCCTAGCGTTAGGTTCTGGAATCTCCTTTTTCTCTTGCATCTCATTGGGTCTTTCCAACTTTTCTTGCATTGACCTAAATTGTGCTCCTTGTGACTGATTCTGATTTTGTCCACCCTCAGAAGAAACTCCTAATGTACATCCTCTCCCATAGTGGCCTTCTTTGCCAAACTTGTAGTAGACATTCATGCCTTGCATGCACTCCCTAGGGTGGTTCTTTCTACACTTCTTGCATGTTTGAACCGACTGATACTATTTCTTTGTTGGTTGTGGCTTAGTATTTCTGGAAGCATTGAAGTTCCCCTTTCTCTTATTAATATTCTATCCCTGAGACAGGTTATTCTACTGGCCTCTATTCTTGTTAGTGAATTTGCTACCTCTCTGCTCCCCTTGCTTCGTCCTAAGTCTTTGTTCTACTTAGAAGGCCCTCTCAATAAAGTCTATTATAGTAACTGGTTGGTCTCTACCACTTTTAATTGCCAGTGCAATGTTGAGTCAAAACATTTCCAGCATCCATTTAGTTCATTGTCCTTCAGTCGGCACAAGATATGAGCAAAGTCTGGCAAACAGTTCAAATTTTTTGACCGCAGCTACGACCATCATACTTCCTTTCTTCAAACTTTAAAATTCAGTCTGTTGGGCACTCATGGCTATCTGATTGAAGAATTTCCTGTTAAATTCCAAGACAAAATCTGCCCAAGTTATTACTTGCACATCCCTTCTAACCTTTACTGAATACCACCATTATCTACCATCTCGCTTAATCACGTATTAAGCACAAATCACCCTCTCATGATCAGATAGCTCCTTAAAATCCATTATGATCTCGATGGATGATAGTCATTCTTCTGCATTAGGTAGATTGGAAGATCCTTCAAATACTGGGGGTTTAATATAACAAAACCACTCATACAATGGTTCGCATCGAATCACTAGTGGTTGCAACTCTGCTTGGGCTTCAGGGCCTCCGTCATCATGTATTTCTTTGTTTCCTAGTTCTCTATTGCTGAATCCTTTGTTATTGGGTCTGCCGTTATTGTGTCCATTATCGCCAAACCCTCTGTTGTTGGGATAGATAAGTCTGCCTTAATGTTGCTGCTGAAGATCATGTATTTATGTAGCTTGTTGTTGCATTATAGTAGCCTATTCATTTAACCTTTGTTCAATGTTAAATAGTAGAGCTGTGAAATCTATGTGTTGGTTATTGGCTAGTTGTCCTTGGCCTTGTCCACATCCACAAACCATCTTGTTTGTCTAGTATCCTATTTTGAAACAAAGAAAAATCCAATAGTTATAATCTCGTTGTTAGTAGTTAGAGTTAGTATTGTAGACATTCATTTGAAATATTATACATTCACATAGATAATTCACATTATAAACTGGAAATCATAAAGATTTCCTTTCAAAATTGAGAGGTCAAAAGACTCAACTTTTACACATAACACAAAAGTAAAAGATAGTCATAAATAGCAAGAAAAAAAAGTATATACATCAACAGTGCATAATAAGCTTATTAATCCTTCTTATCTTCTAGGTCCTCCTCAGGATCCTCATCTAGATCTTTTTTTAGGATCATTATCTCCAGTAAACTCTATTGCAGCCAATGTACTATCGTCGGAGCTCCTCAATGGACGTCCTGGCATGTCAAGGTAAAACAATGGCTTACTAAACAACACTTATTGTTGTGACTGGGCACATTGTGTCATCCACTCTTACTCAGTGTAAAAAACCTCTAATCGGAGCCGATTGTAATCTCTGTAGTTGTAACAGGAATACACTCGGACATACTCAAGGACTCCTCACCAAAATAGTCAGCGTTTCTCCTCATCGCTTAACTCATACAGAAACTATCCAACAATCTCTCGCTCAAACCTAGGGACATAGGCCACCATTGTCTCTTCAAGAATGTGTCCCCAATATTGAATGATCACCTCAAAATGAGCATACTCCTCTGTTATATCATCATCTGAAACGGGATTCTTAGGTGAATACGTCGTTGAAGCAAAACGAGTCAAAAATAAATCTGTAAACTCTGGCCAGGTTATCTACCACTGATTGATACCCATAGATCCCCACCAGGTTACGGTGAATTTACGAAAATGCATAACTACTAAGGACGCCCAACTTTGAGCCCTAAATTGCGATGCCTCAAACATTGTTCGCAACTCATAAATCCAATTTTTTGCATTCGCCTTCGAGGGCTCTCCTTTGTATATAGGTGGGTTACCTTGTTGGAATGCCTCCCCTAAATATTTATGCTTGAGGCTTTCAAATAGGCTCCATACTCTATTTAGCAGAATATCCCTAGGTGGTGATCGATTCTCGTTTTCGTTCGCATTTCCATTTTCGTTAGCCATCTATCTACGTAGCAATTCATATTCAATTAAAAACATAATTCATATATTCAAATGTAAACACTTACTTTGGGATGTCAGAGATTCATTATGGAGCTTCTAGAAGTGGATGGCAGGTAAACCTAAGAAAGTTTTATATAGAAAACCTTGTTTAAGTTGCCAAAAATCAAAGTCAAATATATATATTTTTTAAACTTATGTACTGAAATCATTTGGTTGAGAAAACTGGTCTACGTACACCTAGTTGTTACTACTTTTCAAGAAAACATAACTTCTGCATAATGAACAGTTTAAAATAGTGTTGCTAGTAAGTTCACAGACTTACTAGACTTTAAATATATACAACCCAAAATACAAAATGAAACATAGTACTAAAAATTCCGAACATAAATCCAAAGTATTAAATTTATAAAATAGCAAATAGCGGAAAATTTTAAGCATAGTAGTTTTTCCACATAAACCACCTTCGAAAAGTTCATACCAGAAATACCTCCACAACCCATCACACACCGGTGATATGCTTATCCTTGCCACCTACAGCATGAACGTAAGTTATGAGCCTAAGCTCAGCAAGTACAGACATACTCACAAAGCAATGCAATAAATCCAATACAATATCAAAATACATAGACAAATAATTTCATATACAGTGAGATATATGTATGCAAAAGTAAGTTCCCTATTATGCAAACATTTTCTTTCTTGATACCTATTACCTTAGATTCATTAACCCAATTGACTTGGGCCCTGTGTACGTACCTGGTGCGCAACTACAAAGTGTGCCGATGGAGCTACTTAGGTCATGCACATGTCAATGGTCCAATACATTCTGATGCGGTTCCTATTTAGAAATGCTCTCCATCATGACAATGCAAGGAGAAAAATGCCCTCAACTTATGAAAGGTTGGTACGACATTATCTAGACTCTTCTTATTTCATTATTAACTTTTGTGTCTCATTATTATTAATTTAGCATGTATGCAACCTCTGAGCATGCTAGACTTTTATATGAGACTATTACTGAAAGCTAATTTTGTTATCTTTTCTCATGCTATATAAAGTTTATGCTGAGTGCTAAATATAAACTAGACATGAATGGCAACAATGCATCATTTATACACATGAATTCACATATACAGAACAATTTCCAGTATCAGACACTTCGCATACTTTATTTGAATACGCATTTTGTTCCATGTTGTAGGTGAGATCTATACTAACCTATTTTCTTCACTCTCCAAAAGATTCTTCACCTTAATGGTATTTTAACCTATACATACATAACATACACTTATTAAAATATATTCACCGAATCTAAAATTCGGGAATGATATTCGACATAGAACTTATTTAGCGCTTAAGGTATCGCTTCTAAACATATGGCTTACTCGTTAAAAACGGATTTTTAAATACTTTTCAGTTAAATTTTTTTACTTTATAAGAATTATTTAAATCAGTATACTTTAAAACTAATTTTAGGTTTTATTTATAATTTTTACCATCAATTCTTTAAAAATTACACTTTTAACCTAAAAATAGATTTTGTTCAAAGATAATCCAACAGGACCTTTATTGGTTAAATCTATTATAACTTACTAAATTCTTAGCCAAATTGGTTCAAACCAAATTTAAATTTCACCTAAGGTCTTAAAATTTTTCATTAAAGATTATGTTCCAAAAAATTCAAAATGTTATTTGTTTTCTATGTTTTCTTTAAATGTTTTCAAGGCTTGGGTCTTAAAAACATTATAATGTCTTTGTTTGAAAACTATTTTCATTGAATTTGGTCATAACAATTTCCCATTTTCTCTAAGAATATCATGTTAAAAGATAGTTTAAAAATTTCATCCTTTAGATATACTAACTAGGTCAAAAACAAAGACCTAGGTCCCTGGGTTATATTTCATTTCTTCCAATTAAACAATATTTTAAAAACAATTTTAATGTATTTTAAATTCCATTAATAAAATTCCAAAAAAAAATACATTTTTAATTTAATAAGACTTAAAATTTATCCAACATTAATTTGCATGTTAACAAACTTTAATATTTTCAAATTTAGCTTTGTTTTATAAAAGTTTTGCGAATCTGCCTTCTGCTGAGCAATCTGCCTTTAAAGCTTAATAACTCAAAATTCACCCAGCCTTTTGTTTTGAAATTTTGTCACATAAACTAGACTTCTCCATTTTTCTAACAAGACATCAAAAGCTAAAATTGGAGTTCGTATGACCCTTCAAAACTCATATACAAAATGTGTTCAAAACAAAGTCTTAGATAAGCCATGCACAATTTCATCTTTCTAATTGCATACAACATAAAATCATTCAATTCAAACAATATTTTCTACATAATACAAACGCAAGATTATCTCCAATTTCAATAATCGATTCTCACCAAGGATGATTGCAAAAATCTTGGTTTCCAACAGCTTGCTTTCCACCTAAAATTTTCGTGCAAAACACATAAGATTTTACCTCAAATTCTTAGCAAAATTTTTTGGAATAATTAAAAAACTATATTACCGTGTTCTTGCTTCAACCCTTTGTTCAAGCTCCTACACAAAGTCTACCCAAGAGTCAAGAACAAATTTGTTGTTGCTTGGGTTCTCAGCTAGCTCAAGGGAAGAATAAAGGTAGAGTTTTAGTGTGAGAGTATAAGAGAGCAAAATGATTTAATTCTCAGCTCTAATCACTCTATTTATAGGCAGCACTAATCAAGCTTAATAAGTAACCTTATTTCCTATTGGATAATTTAGTTTTAGTAGGGGACAAAGTGAGATTCTTCTCAACATGCATTGGTGGAAAAGGGAGGCGATGGCTTTAGGGTGTGATACCTAGAAAGCACCCATTCCTCTACTATCTCTTCCATGTTCATTAGGTCATGCAAGGCTGTCCAACCATGCAGCCCATCCTGGTCGAACATAGCCAGTTTATCCTAGCTTTTGGTCGAAAATACACATGCTTTACCTCTCACTTGTGTGAACCAACTGGTTCTATCTAGGCATGAGGCCTATTCAGGTGGTTTTTGCCAAATTGGTGGCTTATATAAAGGCACTAGATTGAACATAATTACCCCACAACACTATCATGGCTGTCTGGTAGGGTCTAAACTTGATATGTTCATGAGCTAGCCAAAAGTAGTAAGTTGGGTGTGGTGCACAACAGGGCAGGATGGCCTGGTCGGTATGGTGTATTCGGGTGTGTGCCTGATCTGTCCAAGGGTCCGAATGAGACTTGCCACATGTTGGCCTATTCAGGCACTGGCCTAGTTGGGTACATATGGGCTTGCTAGGCTTGTAACCCGTGTAGATCCTCACACCTGGTGTTGGCTTAGCGTGCACTTTAGGCCCAAACAGGACATACGTATGTGTCTGAGTCAACTAGACAACTGGAGCACGTATATGTTTGAACGCAATGGTCGAATGAGGTTCCTTGTTCGTCCACACCTAACCGAGGGCTCTGCCACGTGATGTGCTCACATGTCCGAATGGTGGCCTTGTATGTGGCTGAGAGGCCAATCCGGAGTGAGGCTTGTGCTCCTAGTTTGAATACGATGGTCAAATGGGTGCATATCATCCGAGTGCATAGCCGCTTGGTGTGTACACGCGTTCGAATAGTAGCTTTGCACATGGTCTGAATAGCTTATCCAGAGGCTGGCATGCGAGAGTGGCTAAGTGGCCTGCCTAAATAGGGCATGTCTAAGCAGTACTTGTCTCAATAGCCCATGCGCATGTCTAGGTGGCTTGGCTTATGCATGGATTCTTTGTCCACAGTCTGTCCGGAAATACCTTGCCCAGATAGGTGACATGCGCTTGTCTAGCCCACCAAGCCAAGGGAGTGCCTTGCATCCTGCGAGGTCTTGCTCCATGTACGCCTTGCATTTCTTATCGCATCACCAATCATGCTTCAAAAAAAACTATCACACTCAACTATAAATCCTGGTACTCAGGATCTGAACCAAAAACATGCAAATCGACTCTAAAAACAACACAAATCTTACCCAAACAACTAATAAACTTTCTATGAACTGTTTTAAGCCATAAACAAAAACAAACATGCCCAATTTCATCCAAAATCGAAAAGAAAAAAAATGCCCAAACATACCGAATATTAAGGCTTCGTTCTTTGTTTGTTCTCAGCTAGGGTCGTTGCTAGAAACCTAGTCACCTACGGTAAGAAAAACATAGAAGAATGGCAAAGCTCTTTGGTTTTATTTTTATTTTTATTTTTATTATTGCTATTTTTGGCCAAAAAAAATGAAAGTCTTGTCTGTGTTGGTTATTCCCATCGAGACCCCTTCCTTTTTCTTCTTTCTTTTTTTTTTTTTTTAATTTTAACTTAACTAAACAAGATGATTAAACCTTAACTATAAAAGTTGTCCTCTTGGTGTATTATTATTTAGGGTGTTCCTTTTTTGGTATTTGGGTTTGTGTTTGGGCCAAATAATAAAAAGGGCCCTTTGTTTAATCTATTTGTCACTTATTTACTCGCAAAGCAGTCTCCCCAGTTCTTTGATTCCACTTCCTCTTCATTTATGAGGTACATAACTCTACTATTTTTTTTCTTTCATCTTCAATTGTTTTCTCTGCTTTTAAGCTATGTCTCAATTTCTTTTCCATGAATTGTTAACTATTTAATTTTTCTTATTGAAATTTGCGATTGAAAAATAGTTTTGATTGTGAAAGTTTTCAATTTCAAGGTGAAAATTCCTAATTGTATTTAATTATAGTCGTGGAAAGTATTATTTTGATTGGAAATTAGAAAAGAAACTTGATTTATTGTAATTTTCACTATTTTTTTTAACCTAAAGCCTTGCTGACTTCAACTCTTATTCACTGCCTCAGAGGTTCATCGTCCTTTTCCTTATTGCTTAGCTTCAATTCCAACGTCCCTCTGTTTTTCATTGTTTTTTTTTCTTGTTAAAATTTGAAATTTCAAAGTTTGATAATTGATTTGTTTAGTTACAAATGGGTATGAAGTTTTGGAATATTGTTGAAAAGCACATGAAGTGGGATTATACCTCTATTATACATGGTAAATACGCCCATGAGGAAACTTGTAGCGACTACATCTTTTTCTGGGACATATATTATTTCGAAGAATGTGAAATCATTTAGCTAAATTTCTATTTTTGAGCTAAGATTTTATGGTTTTTGTGAAAATATGTTCTTATTTCTTTGTATTATCCCAAGATTTGATTTTAATTCAGGCTGCATATGTATGATTACATTCTTAGAGGTGAACTTGATGGATCAAGCTCAACTAGAGAGGCTTTTCTTGAGGTATCCTATAATTTTGTTGTCTATTCCACCAACAACTTTTGAAACTATCTCAAATTGGTCTAAATTGTTTGCGTATATTACTTTTAATTATTAAAGGGCTTCTAATGAAGTGAGTTTGTGATTTTTGGTGCATTTTTTACATTGTGGTACTTCTAATGAAGCAGGTTTGTATTTTGGGATGGATTTTTGTTCAAGGTTAGTTGTAGCCTTGGTATCGTGTAACCTGTGAAATTGTTTGCTTAGCTTTACTTGTTTCCCATGAAATAACATAAGAATATAATTAAATTACTTAACAAGGAGAAGACATGAATTTTTTTATCAATGCTTGCTTATAAGGTAGGATTATGTTGTATAATGAAATATGTTTCAGCAAGTGTTTGGTATGTATGTGTGTATTTATATGTAGAGAAGAGACTAATTTTTTTTTGTCAATTGTACTATATCAGGTTTTAGGATTGGAATCCAGAGAAAAATTCATTGTATTTTTGGGCTTTGACTAGTTTGATTTGGTGATTTGGTGATTTGGAGTGGGAGTTTGTCTTTTTAGTGTTTGATTTTGTTGTAAGTTGTTTGGTTGTTGTCGAAATGGAGATGGAGAAGGAAGTTAATTATTGGATTTGGTTTGTTTTCTTTGATTTAGTTGTTTACTCTTTCTATTTAGCTACTGAGAAAATGGTGAGAAAATGAAGACATAGAAGTCTTTTTGGTTGCTCAGAAATGGGTTAGTGAGAAATCAAATTAAATCTTGAGCTTTGGTGTGATTTTTCTATTCTTTGTTTGGTTGTGGATAACTTTATGTTGTTTGTTATTTGAATTAGTGAGAAAAAATGTGTTTTTTCCTTCTTCTTTTTGACTTGTTTTTGTTTAAATTCCATGTTTTTGTTGTTTTATGGGTGTTTTGGTTATCTAAGAGAATGAGCAAAGAGGAAGAAAATAAAAACTTGTGTTTATTTATGTGTTCAATATTTTCAGAAAAATAAGAAATATTGGAGATACTGTTTTGGTTGTAAAATTGGATATAAGTATTGATTTTATAAGAATACTTGTTTCTATAATTCATTAGTGTCTTAACTCCAGCTAAATATGAAGATGTATCTTTGTTTCGGCAGATGGATTCTTGTGAGCAAGAGTGATGGCATTATTGATCATGTGTTGATATGGATGATTACATTCTTTGTATATCTATGCTATCATTTTGTATTAAGCATAATGATGGTGAATGTGCAGAAAATTTGAGCAAACAATAAACCCTCTTCAAATCTTATTCCAAGCAATTGAAGTACAAAAAATGAAGAAAAAATAATCTTCTAACAAGAGATCCTAAGATTCACTCTTTCTAAGTAAGGAATATTGAGAGAGAAATGAATTCTTCACCCAACTTCTCAAAGTAGGAAAATGAAAAGTGTCCTATATTACAACAATCCATTATTTATAGACTACCTAAAACTTATTACAACCCTTCGCAAGGAGATTTTTCCTCCGGCGACCTTCAGCCTTCGTCAAGTCATCCTTCAATTAAGCCTCCTTCGGTAAACCATCCTTTGGTGATTGAATCTTCTTACTTCTTCAAGGAAACTCCATGTTCTCCGAAATTGCCTTATTATTGTTTCTCGACCAATTAGGGACCTCTATGTGGGGAAACCCAAAATTTCCACACCCAGATGGTTATAGTATTTGCATCCACTTCGTATCATGATGCGAGTATCCTCACTACTTATTATCTAATTGTTTAAATTTACTTCTTTTTTTTTTTTTTTGGTTAGATTTACACCATGTACATACCATAAGAACCATAATGTTGGAATCATTCATATTTCAGAGAGATAATGATATTGGACGAAACCCAACGTTTGGTTTCTATATTACATGTTACACAACCAGCATTCGTAAGTTGATTTTTATTTGCAATATCTAGAATACTAGAAATTTTCACATTTTCTTCTTGATTTAACTTTCCATGAATTATCATTAATATACCTTTTTCACATTTTCTTATTAGCACAAATATTCCACTAGTTTCACCAATGTGAATGGAGAGAATCCATCTTCAGAGTATGAAAAGTTGAGAAACAAATCATTAAAGTGAATTCGAGCAAGCTCTGGGAACTTATAACTCTAAAAGCTTTTCTACTATCTACCATTTTGGTCTATTTTTTTCTTTGTAGAGAGAAACAATCATCTCGTTCATGAAGGAAATAACAATATTGTATTTCACTTACTTGTTAATATTTACAAGTCTCAATAAATAGAGGAAAACATACAAGGCAAGATTGAATAGCGTGAATACACAAAGTCAAGGTTGGTTGTCATTCGGTGCCAACCCTCCTTGATTCACGCTTCTTCTTTTCAACATTTCAACACTCCCCCTCAAGCTAGTACATAGATATCTTGCATGCCTATCTTGTTTAAAAATTTTGTGTAAACTTATTTTGAGACTGTTTTGGTGAGAATGTCTACCAACTATTCTTCTGACTGAATTGCTGGCAACTCCACAATTTTTTCTTCCAATTTCTCCTTAATGAAGAAGCTATCTATTTCAACATTCTTTGTTTGATCATGTTGAAATAGATTATGAGCAATATCATGTACCTCTTTATTGTCACAATACAGTCAAATTGGTTGTTGAGGTGGATAGCCCAAATCTTGCAAGAGAAATTTTAACCACAATGCTTCACAAAGCTTGAGAACTATGCCTCGGTATTCTGCTTCTTACCATGCTTCATCTTCAAGAATAAAGTGTGGTCTGAATTGCTTTTCTTGTAGCAAAAAGATATCATTGACTTTGTGAACCTTCCAAACTACGCTCTTGGAGATTGTTTCAAATCATACAGAGATTTCTTCAATCTGCATACTTTCTGAATATGTTTTTTTTTTGGCACCAAACATCCTTGTGGAAAATCCACATAGACTTCTTCAAACAAAGTGCCATGCAAAAAGGTGTTCATCACATCAAACTGTAGTAATGGCCAATCCAAGTTTACAGCTAAAGACAACAAGACACGAACTGTGTTGATTTTAGCTACATGTGCAAACATATCTTTATAGTCAATCCCATAGGTTTGGGTGTATCGTTTTGCCATCGGTCTTTCTTTAAAGCATTCGATGGTACCAATTTTGCTTTGTTCTTCACAGAGTAGATCCATCAAATTCCAACTAGTTTCTTTCCTAGTGGACAATCAAAGAGCTCCCAAGTTTCATTTTCCTATAGGGATTTCATCTCTTGTTCATGGCAGTTTTCCATTTTTGGTCAGCTAAGGCTTCTTGCACACTATTAGGAATAAATACAATAAATAATTGACTTACAAATGATTGATTAGATTCTGACAAGAGATGGGAGGACACATAGTAACTCATGGGATATTTGAGTTACTAGATAGGTCAGGTTTATATGAGGGTTTAGGAATACCTTTAGTGTGGCATTGTAGTAGTTGTTTTCTAACTGGCTCAGAGGTTATAGTAGGAACATCCTTAGCAAATGATTGCTTAGGTATATCAGCAACTTGGGGTACAAGGGATTCGTCCTCATACTCGAACCGTGGTGTGTCCTTGTATTAAAATAGTGGCGGAGGTGAAGTTGTTTTTGTCTCTAGAAGTTCTTCAACACTCTGATCTAATTCATCTGATTCTTCACTAATTGGTCCAATTTGTGAGCCATCACCACCAGAATCCAAGTTGCTCATATTCTGGTTACCATGTTCAAGAATAATGCCTTCCTTAGAAGTCAAAAGATCATAATCGATAGTCTAAATTTCCTT
>WUAT03045516.1:0-13758 GCA_010015005.3 Ulmus americana
TCTTCTATTATGCAATAACCGCGTGTTAGTTTAAGTGTAATCAAGAAGCATAACACAAATGAGACTTACTTTGTGACTAAAGTACTTCAATCGAATCAAAATTGGTTTCCTCATCACTTGATAATATTAATCTTTCTTCATGAATGCTCAAAAGAATACTCATTTTATCCTTCTAACGTGGCTTCCTAAATTTGGTGATTTTTTTCGCCACAAAAACTTTGACTAGAGGTGTACTCCTATATTTTAGTGTCTCTCTCTTTCGGTCGAGTAAGTGGATCAGGTGTGTTACTTCATTCGGCTCATATTCCAAGATGTGAGTTGTACGTACCTTTTTCAAAGAAGGATATGGAATTTATTGTGAACTATTGTCAGTCTTGCGGCAAAAATGAGCTTATAGGAACTTTGCTTATTCGTTCTAATATTTTTGAAAGAAATCCAATGTAACTCAAACTTTTCATAGATGCTACTCTTACACAATTAGCATCTTCTGCTTGAAATTTCACGTATCTGCTTCTTTTATCGTATCACTTTTCTGACTACCTTGTCGGTCTAGATTCTCTCTCTAAGCTCATTTACCGCTTTAGTAGTCAATTCAATAAAATCAAAAATCACGATTCGCTTCTCCCCCTTTTTTGCACTAGTGTACCGGGGACCTGCATCTTTTTCCATAGTGGGGTTCATAGGGTGTTGCCAGTTGTTGTTTGAAAACTTTGGTTGTATGAGAATTCAATCAATGGCAAGTACCCATTCTATACACCATTGACCCTAAGACAAATGCACGCAACATATCCTCTAAAGTTAAGATATTTTGCTATGTCTTATCATCATTTTATGGGTGAAAGTAGTGCTAAATTTTCAGTTTACAGCCCACGGCTCCCTGCACGTTATTCCAAAATGTTGAAGTAAGTCGACTATCACGATTTGAAACAATCGACATGGGTTCTCCATGTTATCGAACATTATCTCGTATGTAAAAATCAGCCAATTTTTCTAACGATTAAGTGATTGTGATAGGTAAAACATGAACCGATTTGGTCTATTTGTCCACTTTTACCCATATCGCATAATGTATGTTGGTCATCTTGGGCAAACCCACCAAGAATCTATTGAAATTTGCTCTAATTTCTACTCAGGAACTTCCATTGGCTGCAATTCACTTGCCAATTGCTGACGTTTTTTTTTTAATTTTCTAGCAATCAGGCATTTTCTACACACTTTGCTATGTCTCCTTTCATACTAAACCACCAAAAATTATTTTCGGTCCTTGTACATCTTGGTGGCTCTTGGATGAACATAGTACGGTATAGCGTGTGCCTCTATTAAAGTCTGAGTCTTCATCTCTCCTTCATGGGGGAAAACACAATCTATCCTTAAAGTTCAGAATTCCATCCGACGAAATGTTGAATTTCGTATTTGACCTTTCTTTCATGTCTTTCCTAATTCGATGAAAATCAGGGTCTAGGTCCTTAGCGCCCTTCATGCCTTCGAATATAGTCATTTGGTGTGTTAATGACGACACGACCAACAATAGTCTCTAGCTCAAAACTATTTATATCTTTTTTGCATGGGGTCAGGTAATGCATGTATCGACTTTAGGGTAGCAATCCATTTCTGACCAAGAGCATTGGCAACTCGGTTAGCTTTCCATGGATGATACAAGACTTCAAAGTCATAATTCTTTACCAATTCCAGCCAACTATGTTGCCTCACATTCAGTTCCTTCTGTGTAAATAGATACTTCAAGCTCTTCTGATCAGTGCAAATTTAGCAATGTGGTCCAAAACATTGTGCTGTCAAATTAATAGTGCAAATACAACTGCTACCAACTCCAAATCATAGGTCGGATAGTTCCTCTCATGTTCCTTCAGTTTTCTAGTTGTGTAGGTGATCACCTTTCCATTATACATCAAGATTGCTCCAAGCCCTAACTTTGAGGCATCATTGTAGATCTTGAAATCTTCTTCTTCGTTGGGCAGAGTGAGGATTGGTGTGCTTATGAGCCTATTTTTCAGCTACTGAAAGCTCTTTTTGCATTTTTCCATCTACTTGTACTTCTTGACCTTCCTAGGCTAAAAAATCCCTCTACAAATCTCTAATAATATCCTGCCAACCCCAAAAAATTGTATATTTATGTGACGCTAGTTGGTGTTGGACACTTACTCACTGCCTCTATCTTCATGGGATCTATAGGCACACCTTCTTTCAACACCACATGCCCTAGGAAGTGTACCTTGTCGAGCCAAAAATCACACTTTGAGAACTTAGCATACAGCTTATGCTCTTTCAGCTTTGGTAGGGTGATTATAAGATGCCATTTGTGCTCCTCTCAATTTATTAAGTAGATATGTATGTCTTCGATTAATACTATGATGAACTTATCTATATAGTCTTTGAAAACCCAATTTATCAAGTCGATAAAAGCGGTTGGAGCGTTTGTCAATCCAAATGGCATCACTAAAAATTTGTAGTGCCCATATATGGTTTTGGGCACATCGCATTCTTTGATTTTTAACTGGTGATACCTGGATCATATATCGATCTTCAAAAAGACCGTAACTCCCCTCAGTTGATCAAAAAAATCATCAATTCTAGGCAATGGGTACTTATTTTTAATTGTCACTTTGTTTAACTTTCTATAGTTGATACTCATTCTCAAAGTACTGTCCTTCTTCTTGACAAATAACATCGGTGTGCCCCAAGGAGTGTAGCTAGGGTGGTTAAAGCCCTTATTGAGTAGCTCCTGTAGTTGTACAAGTAGCTCCTTCAGTTCAACTGGTACCTTCTGATACGGCGCTTTTGATACCGGTTATGTCCCTAGTAGTAGTTCAATTTAGAACGATATGACCACTCAGGTAGTAGTAGCCCTTATAGAAAAATACATTAGATTGTAGTAGAATTCTAGAAAATTTATCAAGGGAGATTGAGGTACATATTACCTTTGCTTAGAATTCAATTTGGGCTCTCAAACCTAAGAGAAATGCTAGCTAAAACAAAAACACTCTTGTTCTTGAGTTCTCGGCCAACACAAGGAAATAGGAGAGCACTTGTGTGTTTTTCAACCAAATGGGCCTTCAGGCCAAAGACCTCCTTTTATAGTCCTTTAACCATGGTTAATGTTTAACTCAAGCCTTGTTTGTTTGACATCTAAGCCAACATGCATTGGCTGCATGTTGAGGTGTATTTTTAGTTCAACACCTGTCCAAAATCACCACAACACCAAGTATTTGAGCTCAGTAGCTTTGTCACTACCTTGTTTCTAACATAAAGGAATGTCTCAGAAGGTTAGGACTCATCTAGAGGGTTCTCAAGAGGGTTTGGCATGGAATGGGCTCCAGTAAAACCATTTGGCTCAAACAAAATGGCTATTTAGGTCCTTGTCTGGCCGAGTGACAGGTCTAGTGGGGTAGAAACTTGTGTGCCATTCTGGAAAATATACCTGGTCATTTTCAAAATGTAGATCTTAGGTTGTTCTAGGCCATAAGGGTGGTGGAGCGGTTGAAAACATCGTCTAGGTCATTTTTTGTCTAGCCAAAGTAGGCTACTCAGTAGATAAGATGGCCTGTGTAGCCCGCATGGTCCACGCGGACAAGGCTTGGTGCACACACCTAGCTAGCTCGTCAGACGCATGGCCCGTCCATTCCGCTTGGACACATGCATGGGCATGCTTCGAGCGACATGGGCAATGCTTGGCTACTCCGCACGAACACGTGCACACAAGCGTTGAGGATGCTCGTCTAGCCCACTCAGCAGGGTCACTTGCTAGGGCTGGCTTGCGTCTGGGCTGCTTGGACACATTTGGGCGTGGCTTGTGCCTGGGCGCTTAGCCTTGGCCTGCACCTGGCCTGGCCTAGCCAAGCCAACCCTTGGCCTTGCCTACACCCAAAATTTTTATTTTTATTTTTATTTTTATAAATACCAAATTAAATCTATTTAATGGCAATTAAAAATTCCCATTTAATTCCATAATTAACCCCATTAAATTCATTAATACTCATTAAATGCTTGTAATTACAATTTTAAATAGAATCCATAATTTTCTTAGCAAAAATAAACCTTGTTTAATGCGTATTTACAATACATAATTCTTTCTTAAAATACGCATTAATTCTTCATTAAAGGCTTATAATTATGGGGCTAAATCAGCAATACAATTCGTAAATCTCCTAGCAACATTTTACGAATTTCAAACGTCTCAAGCATTCTTGTATTAATTTTCATTAATTCTTATCTAATTACAGCAAATTAGCTATCGTAAGGTGGGAAAATTTTCTGGGGTTTCATAGTGGGACCCACCTTTAATGCTAAGAAGAATGAGGATGTATTTAAAATTAATCCCAAAAATAAGGGGATGTTTGGTAAAATTTTCAAAAGGTTTTTGAAAATATAGTGGGGTTAGTTTTTGAGAAGAGTTTTTGAAAAAAATTAAAGTTATTTGGTAAAAAACATTTGGGAAGAGTTAGTTCATTTTTTTTTTTTTTTTTTTTTTTTTTTTTTTTTTTTTTTTTTTTTTTTTTTTTTTTTGTAAATGGGAAGAGTTGTTAAACTTAGTGAATGTGAAAAAATCCTGGACAAACAATAAAAATCCTTTATTGATAATCTTCTTTAATGAAATTACAAATCTCTTCTCAAATCTTTCTGATATTTGTACTAAACTTATAGAATTAAGAACAATTCCTAGGATGATCTAAGAAAATAACAGAATAGAGAATCAAGTTAAGCGAGAGTTCTTTAATTTTCTGAAGTTCTCTCTTTTAGTTCTCCAGAAAAATTAGAATCATTTATATCTCTACCGATTCCAGCTATTTATATAGGTCTTCTATGTCAAAACATGACGTCATCATCTTGTCCACCACCGCAGATCCTTCGACAAGTTATCCTCCGGAGCAATTCTTAATTCACTATCCTCTAGAGGGACCCTTCAGTAAGCTATCTTATGGAGCAATCCTTTGGCCAGCTAACCTCCAGATCAATCCTTCATAACTTGCTGCTTCCCATAGCTTCCTCTGTAATTCCCAAAGTACCCTTCCTTTCCTTTGTAACCTTCTTGACTTTGACAATTGGCCAATCAACAACAACCACATGGATAGGCTCAATTTTTCCCAACCAATTTCCCCTTTTTATTTGACATTTTATTAAGTAAAATTGGAAATAAAACATTACATTCAAATTTTGTGATGATTATTTGAACCTATTAAAAATATTTAGTTGATGCCTCATTAAAAACCTATTCTGGAAAACCCAATAGGGATAAAATCGGAGCAGGGAAGAAGAGTATAGCTCGCCCTTTTCCTTTACAAAATTTTTCTCTTTAAAGAAAATACTTCTTTAGGAACATTGTGTTCCATGTTCGGGGTACTTCCTTTCCAATTTTGACGTTGGTAAGCTTGTATGTTCCTTTCCCAAGAACTTCCCTTATCTCAAAAAGTCCTTCCCACTGTTCACCAAACTTCCCTTTCTGCACTACTTCTGGAATGCTTCGGAAGTTCACCTTTTTTCCTAGAATGCAAGAGCTTTGTGTTGATAAGCAACTGATGAGAGCTAGAAAGTGCATCTAGATTGTGTATATTTGTTAGTTGTTAAGGGTTAAATTATATATTTACGCCTTAATATTTCTTAAGTGTTATTTTTGGTGTCACTGTTGTTTTGATGTATTTTTAGGTTTCTTGAGCTTAAAAGATGGAGAAGAATGAAGCACGATGATGGTGGGACATAACATAGTCAAGATGGAGCTGAAGAGCAAGTTCGGAGGAAGAAAACAATGCACCATGACCTAGGAATCCTTTAGAGGACCAACTCCAAGCACTTATTGAATTGTAAAAGAAGTCTATAGAGGATCAAGGTAAGATTATCCAAAAGTTAACAAAGGAAAACCTAGAGTTTAAGAGCAAATTTGATAAAATTAATAACACTCTCTCTGAGTTAGTTCAAGAAAAAGGGTAGGTTTCCTTCACAATCTCAACCTAATCCCAATTCTCAAAACACTAAAAGGGTAAATGCTATAACTAGGGGTGGCAATTTGGGTCATGACACGACAACACGAATTTAGCTGATTAGGGTTGATGTTTTTGAGGTAGCAGGTTAGATTTGGGTCAACTGTTTGACACGACATTTTTTTGGATTGGGTTAGGGTCAACCCATGTGACACGAAACTGACATGAATTGGCCCATTTATATACTGTATACAATTAAAATTGTTAATTTATAGTTAAAAATATTATTTATTTTCCATAAAAGATAAAACTAAAGTAGAAAGAAAATTCTTTAAAAAAAAACATAGCATAACTTATTCACACTTGATAATTAATTGATTAAAACTTTAGTTAAGAATTAAGAACTTTGTTTATTATGTTGTTATTTTGTGATAAACTATTTAATTCTTCAATTTTGTTTATTTGAAACTTTTTATATTTTATGTAGTATATTAGTCAAATGGATCAAACGGGTTGAACCAGTAAAAAATGTCAAATAAATCAAATATGTAAGACTGATCATGTTGACCAACATGTAGTGTGGGTTATGTTAGGTCGACACGCGAACATGATGGGTCGGGTTAGGGTTGGCTAACTAGACATACCAATCCGCATGACCCGACACATGACACAACTCACGACACGAATTGCCACCCCTACCTAAGATGTACACAACATAAGTTTTGTTGGGAGACATATTCCTCCCAATAAAGTAGGAAAAGAGATCAGAAAGAAATGGTGAGTGATGTTGCCTAGGTTTATTGTCCTTTGAACAAATACATAATCGTTGTATGTATTTCCAGGGTACGATACGCAATGTCGTTTACTTTGGACTGGGCTTTAAGAAAAGTAAAAAAAATGGAGGAAATTACATCCTATACCCCCCTTTTCCTAATTCATTGGATTTGCACATCTGTTTTAAAATCATTCCATTTGTATTTTTTTGTGTAAATACTCTTTTACTCTTTTATGTTCAAGTAATTTATCTCAATTTTTTTTTTTTTGTAATTTGTTATTTTGTGAAAAGATAAAATAAGTAAAAAAATTGCACATTTGTAATAAATTTAAAACAGGGATATAAATGTTTTAATGCCTCATTTTAGGGGCATTCTTGTTGTTCCCCTAAGTAAATCCGACCGGGTGTAGGTTTGTGCTTTCTTTTGAGCTTTTTTGTGGTTACCCCTATCACCAACCATGGCCAGCTATCACTAAACAGACACAATTTGTCAAATCCTAAACATCATGATTAATGGGAGATCCAACTCTTTTTGTACTTTTTTTCTTTTTCTTTTTTTTGGCGGGTTATAGTAGTGGTTGGTTCAGTTTTGGTGAAGTAAGTGTGGTGCTTACTTAATCACTCTCACTATATGCTAGTTAAGTTACCAGAGTGTTGTGTTGTTTAACTTTGTAGAATGCTTTGAAGTAAAGCAAAAAAGGAATTGAGAGAATGATTGTTTAGAGACTAATCCCTACTTCACTCATACAAGCAATGTCCTTTGCTTAACCTTCAGTTTACTGACTATTTGTAGTACTAAGTTTGAGTGCAACTAATTGAAAGCTCAACTATGAAGGAATCTAATTAAACAAACAATTATTCTCTAATTAAAAAAAAGGCAATTAAGGTTAATATTTTCCTTATGATTTATTAAGAGCCTAGATAATAACAATGTTAGTTTAATCATTACATGCTTGGTGTACTCTTATTAATATTTTAGTGAGTTTGAAAAGACATTATTTCTACATTATTAGTTATGTCTAATTTTGGTTGAAAGAAAAATAAACAATCATTTTACACTACTACAAAAAATAAAAACGACGTTAGTTAAAAACCCATGCCAAAAGATTTTGGCATCGATTTAATTTGTACCGACACCTATTCGACCAACGCTGTAAGAAAAGGCGTCGGTTCAAAATCGATGCTAAAACCCTCAAAAACCTTATGTTGTTTTTCAAGAAAAGGTCACAGTTCTGAGGAAAACCGACGTCTTTTCTCCGTTTTTATTATTTTTTTCAAATTTTATTTTTACCCACGAGTTCCCGAATCCGTGATTACAATTTAGGTGTAACTAATTGTCATAATATCCTAGAATTGTACATATTTAAAAACATCAAAACGAATACAAATTAAAAACTAAAAACTAAAATATGCTTACACAATCAAAATAAAATATACTAACACAAGCAAAGTACTAATACAAAACACAATTAAAATAAAATATATATGGGACTTTGGTCATATACCCAACAATCCTCCCCTCGAACAAAGGACTATCGAGCCTCCCCTCAAACGATCATCCGTCCGTCTACTCTCTACCAACCAGGATTCTTTGCTCCAATGCGTTGGAAGCACACGCCTTATATAGAGTACCACCTGACTCGAGAGCTTTACTCTATCCAGATCAACTCCTCTTCATCGTGTTGGGACCAGGACACGACCATGAAGAATCCAGACCACACCGCCTGTCCAATAGAGCTCATCCACGGATTACATCATGATCTAACTGGAGCCCACCACCTTCATTCGGCATTCCGAGGATTCATCCACATGGCTAACTCTGTGGTATGGCTTTGATACCCACTTGAAAGAACTATGGACACCACATATCTCCACATTAGTATAATATTATCTACTTTGGGCCTAAGCCCTCATGGATTTGCTTTTGGGCTTTACCCCAAAAGGCCTCATACCAATGGAGATATTTGTCCATCCTTATATACCCATGATCCTCCCCACTTCTAGCCAATATGGGACTTTGGTCGTATACCCAACAATCCTCCCCTCGAACAAAGGACCACCAAGTCTCTCCTCAAACGATTGTCCATCTGTCCACTCTCCTCTTTATTGTGTTGGGGTTAAGGCACGTCCATGAAGCATCGGGAGAGCACTACCTGACTTGAGAGCTTGCTCTATCCAGTTCAACTCCTCTTCACCGTGTTAGGGTAAAGATATGTCCATGAAGCATCCGGAGCACACTGCTTGTCCAATAGAGCTCATCCACAGATCGCATCACGATCTAACTGGGGCCCACCACCTTCGTTTGGCATTCCGAAGAATTCATCCACATCGCTAACTCCGGGCCATAGCTTTGATACCACTTATAAGGACTATAGACATCACATATCTCCACATTGGTATGATATTGTCCACTTTGGGCCCATGCTCTTGAGCTATACCCCAAAAGGCCTTATACCAATAGAGATATTTGTCCATCCTTATCTACCCATGATTCTCCCCACTTCTAGCCAAGGTGGGACTTTGGTTGTATACCCAACACCTAAGGAATCGAACAATCAATTAATTGGTTTTGTAGAGGTAGGTCATTTATCTTATCCACATAAAGTCCGATCACAGACATGATATGCATTCACATTTGGTGGTACATCTATATCATGGTGCTCCACAAAGAAAACTCTCATTGCAACTTCCTCAAATCATGTTGAAATATTGGCACTTCATGAGGCAAGCTGAGAATGCATATGGTTAAGATTTATGACGCAACATATATGAGGAGAATGTGGAATTAATCCTTATAAGAGCCCATATGAAGACAATGCAGCTTGTATTGCTCAAATAAGGAGAGGCTACATCAAAGGTGATAAAACCAAGCATATATCACCAAAATTCTTTTTCACACACGAGCTCCATAAAAGCAACGACATCGATGTTCAACAAGTTCGATCATGTGAAAACCTAGCAGACTTATTCATAAAAGCACTCCTTACTTCTACATTTCAAAAGAATGTTTCCAAGATTGGAATGCTTAAACTTTGAGACATGAAGAAGAACTAAAGATCAGGGGGAGCTTATGTGACTATACTCTTTTTCCCTTAATTATGGTTTTTTCTCTAATGAGTTTTCCTCGTAAGGTTTTTAATGAGGTAGTATAAACTGCGTATACGAGGATAATATACTCTTTTATTTAGCTATGGTTTTATCTCATTGGATTTTCTTAGCAAAGTTTTTAATGAGTCATATTCTTGTATAGTGGACGTTCAAGGGGGAGTGTTATGAGAATTTTTTTGGCCATCCACCTTGTGTGTGAACAAAAGCCACCCGTGATAAAACAACCACATTTCACTATTTCACATAGTGAATAATAACACAAATAGTGGCATGAATAGTATCTAAAGCTTTATTATAAATAGACTTTAAGGAATTTATTTTGGCTTCGTTTGGGAACCAATTCAAAAATTTTGGTATCCTATCATGTTTTATAAAAACCCTTTCTTTTGCCTATTTTAACCAATATCCTATCTTATTCTATCATGTAGACCTATCACTTTTTAATCATTATACCCTATTATATTCTATTAAACCCGTAGACCCCACTACCTTTTACATTATATTAATAATATTACCGTGTGAACCCATCACCTTTTACATACAATATTATTTTATTATTAAACCTCGTGGACCTCATTACATTTTATATAAAATATTTAATATTACTTGTGGATCTCACCTGCTTTTACAAAAAAAATTAGAATCATATTTAAAAAATTATCCTACTCATAATCATCGAAATCCTGTTTAAATCACGCCTCAAACGGGTTTATATACATCAGAATTTCAATAAAAATTTCCTTTATTTAGGGCATTTCCAACCAAAAACTCTAAAATAGTGCAACTTTTACACTAAAATAGTGTAATTTTTACACTATTTTTTTTTCTTCATCTCCAACCCATTACACTAAATCTTACACTAAAAAGTATATTCTCTCTATTTTCTTTTTATTTGAATTCTCAAAAATTATTATATTTTACAAATTATTTAATTACTTATTTAAATTTTAATGATTTTTTATTTTTATTTTTGTACCATATAATTTATTATAAATGTTAATATATGTAATAATAAAATTAAAACAATATATAAATTAAAAATATAATTACATAATAAGAAAAATACAATTGGAATTAGAATATATTTTATTAAAGATATATAATGAGAATAAATAGAAATTTTGATAAATTTTTAACTACTTGTATTGTTTTATTATTAAAAAGAAAATGAAAAAAAATTGCGCTATATGAATAGTAATGCGCCAGATTTGGCGCAACACTGTTCATCCCACTAAAATAACGTTTGTTTATAGAGTTGGGTTGTAGTAGTTTTTAGTGGGATTTTTGCACTATTATAGCACATAGCGCTCGGTTGGAGTTGGTTTTAGAATTTTTTCGGTCTACTATTATGTAGTTTGTATTTATTCTAAAACAAATATTCTTATTTTTTAATAATTTTAAAAAATATTTTTGAATTTAGATTTTCAATTATTTAATATTATGGATCAAATTTAAATTGACTGAATTTTTTAAAATAACCGAGTTGCCCTTATTCATATACTGAATATGTAATGTTTTAAGGTATTCTTACTCCTAAACAATATTTATTTTATTTTTTGTTGGGGTTATAACATAAAATGTAATTCAAAAAAAAAAAAAAATTCCTTTTAAATTCTCCAAAAAAGTAATTTGAACAAAATGACATTTCAAAAAATTTACAATCAAAAAGTCAATTTAAGTTTAACCCAAATACTAAATGACTAGAAATCTAACTTTGAGAGTATTTTTGAGATTATTGAAAAATGAGAGTAATTTTTGAGATAAACGTAAACTACTAGGTACTAAACATATAAAATCTCTATGTTTTACCAATAATTTCAGTACTCTTTCAGACCACATATTATTATTTTTATTTATTTTATATGTTTTCTTTATTTTTCTTAATTCTTCAGTTTAAATCATATTCAAATTATGAAAAGAACTAGTTCAGAATCATTATTTAAATCCATGTTATTTTTCTTGCTTTTCTTATTTAAATCATGATTTAAGCCATGAAAACAACATAATTTCATAATACCGTTTAAATACCATTTTTGAATCTCCAAAATAAAAATCATGTTCAAATCATCAAAATACTATTCGAATCATGAAAAGAACATGCCCACTGTCGACCCATCGTGCATGCGATAATCTGCAAAACATATATCTCATTTGCAACCGGATGTTATTCCTTCAAGAACTCGACGCTCAAGTAAGTAATTTGATAGTCTCTCCTAATGAAGAAGTGTGTGCATATCTTTGTGAGAATAATGACGGGGTTTTTTGGTTGCTGGAGATATTATGTGTAATTAACGAGGACATTCAATTCATATCTCTCTCAATTAGGGAGGAAATTAGGCCCAATGGCATTTCTTAAGCTTGGTAGTTGAGTTTTGATAGCAAAGCCTACTTACCATTGAAAAATAACTATTTTTATGATAAATGTACAAAATTATCCCTTAAAATATATTAGTTTAGTTTTGACACATAGTGATTAAATTTTAAAAGTAATTCTAAAATATAGTGGTTTAGTTATAATATATAGTGATTGAGATATAATAAATAACTGTTGAATTTTGATTAAAGTGATTTTGGGTATAAAAAATATTCTTTTGGTTGAATTTTGATTAAAATTATTTTAGTATAAAAGTATTATTTTTCTACGACCACTATTATATTGCCAAAAATCAATGACCACCCTTATCCACCTTCCCGTCAAAAAAAGTATTATTCACCTAAATCTCTCATAAATAGGAAGGTCTTTGTCCTCTTAATTTGTTTGTCATTTGATAAAAAGATTGTGAAATTAATGATCTTCTTAATTTGTGGAATTCTCATTAATTCCTCGTGATTTGTCTTGTGTTTAAGCGTTTTCTGGACGCTACATTGTTGCAGAAGAGATAAGCTTGTCATGGTGGAGCTCATCGTAATATTCTCAACCATTTAGTTTTTGGTTAATAATTGTGGTAGAGATTTGGTCCGAATTAACTAGCATTGTGGGCGGTAGCAAGAAAAATTCCCGAACAAGTTGCAGCAATTTCGTATGACCAAGTAGCTTATTTTTTGTTTTATTTTCTGTCCTCCCTGACATTTTTTAAAAATAAATCTTTATTGATTTTTTTTTTTTTTTTTTTTTACCATCTTTCATTAATACTTGTTAATTCCAACCCTGCTAAGTTGAAATTGTTACCAAATATCATTCATTGTTGCTGGTTTCTCTTAACATATATATATATATATATAATTGAAAGAAATAAATACACCAGAGCATATTAACATATTCGACTTTCATTGCACATATTATTTATTTCATTGAACTGAATGTGTTCTACTTATATTTTTAATTGAGATTCATTTTGCAGTTCAAAAAAATTAAGATTTATTTTGTAAAAAAAATGATTTCAAAAAAATTTGTAAAATAAAAAAAGATCCTTTAAAGAGGGGACGAGGAGCAAATGGTAGGCAATAGAAATGGTGAGAAAACGACTAGTCGTAGTACATTTTGGGCTGGATTTGTATGTCGAGCTGGGCCGTCTTAGCACTTGAGGAAATTACATCCTATATCCCTTTTTTACCAATCCATTACATTTGCACACCTATTTTAAAATCATTCCATTTGTACCTCTTTTTTTTTTTGGTATAAAATACTTTTTTACCCCTCCATCTTCAGGTCATTTATCTCATTTTCTTTGTAATTTTTCATTTTGTAATAGGTAAAAAAAAGTTGCACATTTGTAATAAATTTAAAACACGGGTATAAATGTTTTAATACCTCCTTTTAGGGGCATTCCTGTAGTTTCCCCCACTTTTACTTCAAGCACAGTTGAACTGTGTCTAGGGTGGAAATTCGTGTCGTGGGTCGTGTCGGTCATGGAGGGTTGGGGGGTTTAATTGTTCAACCAGAACCCGACCTGTTATATTCACATGTTGACTGACCGGACCCACAATATATGTTGGTCAACATGA
>WUAT03045627.1:0-13758 GCA_010015005.3 Ulmus americana
AACCTAGACAAACATTTATCCAAACCCAGAAATTCCTTCAAATCCAAATCTAGAAATTCTATCTATTGATTTGTGATTCCTTCACCTATTTGTTTTGATGATTTCTACAATTGATTAAAAAATATTTAACATTTTTATTCTATGTGAAAATTACTTTTATGGTTTCAAAAGACTGTGCGAATTTTTTTGTGGGAAAATTCGAATAAAGGAAAATGATGCATTGAAATAAATGAGATGATTTGTATAAGCCGAATTGTGATGGTTGAAGACATTTAATAAAGTTATCCTTGAGAAACAAGTTTGGAGAATGCTTATGGCCTGTTTAGTTTGGCATTTTGTAGTATTTGAAGCATGATATTTAAAGTAGTGGTTTGGTTTGGTTGAAAGTATTATAAATAGAGTATTTGAAGAATGATTAGTGTTTGGTTTGGAATATTCTAAACAGAGTATTTGTAAAAAATAAAAATTTAATAATAATATAATAGAAATAAATAATATTTTATTTAAAAAATGGTAGAAATAAGTAATATTTTATTTAAAAAGTGGTGAAATAGATGCTATTTTATTAAAAATGTGATGGGGAGATGTAATATTTTATTTTAAAAGTAGTATAGAGATGAAATATTTTATTAAAAGTGTGATAGAAAAATGTAATATTTTATTAAAAAGTAATAAAGTGGTGAAAAATGTAATATTTTAATAAAAATGTAGTGGAAAAAAATAATAGAAATAATATTTTATTAAAAAGATAATAAAAAATGTAATATTTTATTAAAATTAGTGAAAAAAATAATATTTTATTAAAAAAAAAAAAAAAGTGGACAGAGGTACGAGAGAGATGAGAGTTTTTTTGGAATAGTATCTAGAGACCAGTTCAGTGAGGTTCCAATCCAAACTAAAACCCTTTCCGTTCGATTAGGGTTTATTGATTTTGGTGGTGTTGGAAAAATCAATCGACGATGATTAAGCTTTCGAGGGTAGCAACAAGACTTGCTCGAACAACCAAGCTCCGGCCGATCACTTTTGACGAACGCAGATTTGTCCATGATGGTATCAGCTCCTCAAAAGCCAACCCAGTTGCTACCCAGATGATCAACTACGCAATTTCTCATGCCAGGTCTCAAAAATCAGGTTTATGTGTTAAATCTTGTATCTTTCTTAAAATCCCATTTTCATTTCTTAGCAATTTCCATTTTTTATGTGTTCGATTTTGCATCTTTCTTAAAATCCCATTTTCAGTTCTTAGCAATTTCCATTTTTTATGTGTTAAATTTTGGGTATTTGGTTTAGATGATTCGTACGGACAAGGGTTGCTTGTGCTTGAGCAGTGCCTTTCGACCCAGCCAAGTCCAGAAAGTGATAATTCGAGGGGGATGGTCTTAATGGCCATGTCTACATTGTTGTCTGATAGGTATTTCTTTTACCATTACTAATCGGAAAGCCTAAATTTCTTGTTTATGAACTCAAATTGTTTGGATATGTTCATCAGGGGAAATTTTGATGAGGCAATAGAGAAACTTCAGGAAGTTCTTAATTTAAGCTTCTCTTCAATTGGTGTTAGAGGTAAAATTTGTACCTTTAGTCAGTTAATTAATTAACTTTTGGGTTTTGCTTTGAGTGACTCGTTAATCTATTTCGATTTTTTTGGGTAGTTGCTGCGATGGAAGCTCTTGTTGGACTCTCCTTGGAGCTGGGGCAGGTAACTATCCGAAAAGAAGCTACTTTTTATTATATATCTTTGTTTTGGATTCATGAAGATGATTCTCCCTATATAGGATGATACTTCATCGGTGCTCGCAGATAAATGCTTAGAAATCCTGACTAAAAATGAACCAGAATGTAGTGGTGATGGTGCTGAAATGGTGCATGCTCGGGCTAAAGCTGTGAAAGGTCTGGTTGAACTTGTCCGGGGCAATGTTGAGTCAGGTATAAGTTAAAGCTTGTAGATATTTTCTCATTGTTTTTTCATTTCCTAAATGTAAGTTATTGAATTTTTGTTTGGTTCTCTGCAGCTGAGTCTTTTTTCCAAGTATCTGAAGACAACAAAGGAATAATAGGTAAGGCTTACCTCGTCCCTGGGGATATTATTTGGAATTGGAACTCATGAAAAGTCACTTTGATTATTATATGATACACAGAGAAATATATTGTTTTGGTACTCCTTTTACGTTATTTTCTTTCAAACTCTTAACAGAGCAAAATCACTCGTTTGCATGGACAAAATTAGAAATAGGTAGCATCAGTCTCACCATGCACCTCAAGAGTTAAGTTGCACCGTCATGAATTCCTTTTATTTGAGCTAGTGATAATTGGTATGGTAAGGTAGAGAAGATTTTTTGTTTACTCCCTAAAGGCGAAAAAAAGAAGAAAAAAAAAGTCAATTTCATTAATGTATGAGGATTATTGTATGGAATATTTGCTTTTTACAAATAAATGAAACTAGTTTATTAAGAGTATGAAAGTGACCAAAGAAGTGCAGTATGAACACTAGTGTAGTTTGAGTAAAGAACACTATATGTCTGGTGAAGAGTAACGCTGCCAATAAAAACCTTAACTTTACTGTAACAAGTACGTCTCGAATTAATTGTTAAGATTATGCTCATATTGTGTTGTTAATATGCTTACTTAACATTTCCTGTCATCATTTGATGTACAAGTATTTATGTAATATTGTTGTTGGATTGTGCTTGCCTCATATTTGAATCCTTGCTGACAGCATTTTCTGTAGTCTGATTAATTAGTGTTATATAGGTGGTTTTGCTCTATCCTATGGAGAATTCTTGCATGCCACTCAAAAATTTTCGTTGGCAAAGGAATTATACCAGAAGATAATTCGACAATTATCTGAAAATAAAGATTTCAGCGACCTAGTTTCATTATCTGCTTGCAATATGTCCTCGGAGGAGGTACTTTTAGCAGCTACATGTGCTCTGGGACAGCTTGAAGCACAATTTGGGTAATTTCTGACTACTCTTGTAAATAAGTTTTTCTATTTCTTTCTAGAACGATGCCCTCATGACATGACTCTTTTGTACTTCTAGAAACTTTGGTGAAGCTGAGGAGACATTGACAAGGGCTTTAACTAAAGCAGAGGAACATTTTGGTGTGTTACTGTTGCACTGCTTTTTCCGTTTAGCAATGTTAACACTCAGAATTATTTGCTGGATTCTCAACAATGAATAACATGAATGTTTCTTTTGTTTCTTATGAAGGTTCTCATCATCCAAAGGTTGGAGTTATCTTAACCTGCATAGCTCTCATGTTTCGGAGGAAAGCAATTCAGGAACGCTCTAGTTCTCTTGTGATTCAAGAGGTTAGAATCTGCATATATAACAGATTAGGAAATTATCATTTTTGTACCTTGCAACATTGTCAAGGACCCTCG
Source organism: Ulmus americana (assembly GCA_010015005.3). NCBI lineage: Eukaryota > Viridiplantae > Streptophyta > Magnoliopsida > Rosales > Ulmaceae > Ulmus > Ulmus americana. The sequence goes on from WUAT03045627.1 coordinate 3,386, forward strand.
ATTATAAAAAATATCAATAAAGTCTGACATTTCATTTTATTGCATTTTGTACCTTGAGTCAACTAACTGTTGACCGGTTCCACTCGTAATTCATAGTATTGCAAAAATACCTATGTCAGCTGGGTTTTCAACATAAAATAAAATGCTTATAAGAGCCTAACTAGATTGGATTCTGATGGCAGTTGTTTTGGATTGTCAATTTGACTAATCCCCATTCCTAGTTAAATGGCATTTGTGTTTTGTCATGCGATTCTCAGAAGCTCAACCGGTTTGGAAATTGGATAGTGGTATTTGAATTTTTGTTTGTAGTTACGGATAAAAACAAACACAGCAGTGTTGGGAGTCTGTAATTAGTTTGTCTTCATACATATTATTTATAAAATGCTTTTACATGTTCTACCAGATTTGCGGGGTTGACTCATCATTGTCTCTGAATGTTATTTTGCTTAATGTGTTGGTTTTCATGTTTTACATTTTTACTGCAATAATTTGTTCCATTCCGTGAATTGAACTTTTCGTCTTATGTCACATACAGGGACTCTACAGAAGGGCTTTAGACTTGCTGAAGGCTCCACCTTTGGAGGCTGAAGGTGTAGTGAACTGATTATTTCTCTCGTCTTTTCATCTTCAGCCTACTCAATAATCATCTGATTATTATTATTAATTTGTTTTGGGAATTCTATAGGCGCAGAAGCAAAGGTAGCTAGAAGTGATATTATAGCCCTTGCCAGAGGTAATGGTCAAGCATTGAAATGGCTCTCATAATAATATGGATCTTATGTATTGACATAATTTATTTGTTTGTGTAAGGTGGGTATGCTGAAGCACTTTGTGTGCAACAAAACCGAAAGGATCAAGGAGAAAAAATGAAGAGTTGGGCAGAGGCCACATGGAGAAACCGGCGGCTTTCGCTGGCAGAAGCTCTTGAGCTAACGGAGCCATCTTCCAAAACACTGGTTATAGATGCTCGAATCAGTAGGGCTCTGTAGTTTGGTGCAGCTCTGGCTCGAAGCCATTTCTCATTCCCTTTAAACCATCTTTTGTTCATCACCTGGGACGAGACAATCTGAGTAGAGCTAGAAGAAACTTGCATTATATGAGAACAACTTAGTTGTATGCCTTTAATACACCATGTATAAATGTTTATATGACTGGAAAACACTCACAAACAAGTTTTGTACTTGAATTAGTTAAGAGTATATTTGGCAATTTCTTGTTATTCGAATTCATTCTTTCCAAGAGACAAGTTGGTAGCAATTCATAACTTGTAATAACAAATTAACAGGTAAGTTTAAAGGCAATTGTATTCTTGACATGGTGGCAAGGTGTTGCTGCTCTTTTTTTGGTTTTTTGCTGCCTCTAATCATTTTACTTGTTTTAGTTTCAAAGAGTTATCCTTTGTTTATTCTCTTTTTTTGGTTTTTTGCTGCCTCTAATCATTTTACTTGTTTTAGTTTCAAAGAGTTATCCTTTGTTTATTCTTGGTTAATAAACAAACCAAAATCAATTATGGTGGGTTGAGATCAGCAAAGGATGGCATGAAATTCTTAATGTAAATTGTAATACACAAGCTATATAAGACTTTTGACTTGTTTACACATTGTTTAAGATACAAAAATAGTAGTCAAAAAAGGAAAAGGTAAGGTTTTGAAAGAGAGAGAAAGACGGTGGTCTCACTGGTGAAGTTGAATGAAATCATCACAAAGGAATATCAAGACCTTTTCCAACATCCACTCCAATCAACTGCAGTATTCCCTTGTTGAGTATCTGAAGAAAGAGTAGATTTGTTTGGTGATACCAGTGAAAGAGAGAGAAAAGCAAAGAAGAAGAAAGAAAGAAACTAACCAACTCTAGAATGAAAGTCCCAATAAGACCAATCATGCAAGCTCTAGAATTCCAAGTTTCAGCAGTGTTGGTGAATCCAAGAAATGGGGCATTAAATTTAGGCTGTGCTTTTGGCAATTCCAGCTGAAACCCATTTTGTTTATTATGAGATACAAATTACAAAGCAGAGAAAGAGAAAGGGAAAAGCAAACATACATACCCCATCAGGAAGCTTAGCAGCTTGCACCCGGAAAGAGAGTCGAGTTTTGCAGCCAAAACTAGGATTGGGGAAAAGAGGTTTCAGGTTTTGTGTGAAAGGTGTCGTTGCAAGAAGAGATGAGAGGGTTGAAGCGGCCATTGTATTGTATGTGGTTTGGTTGGTGTTTCAGTTCAAACTTATTATCTTGTTAGTTGTTGCTCATAGATTCTCTTGTGGCTGAGATTGTACCATTAATGAGCCTTTTATATTAAATATACTTTTGTGGCACCTAGCTTTCAATTGGGGATGTAGCTCACATGGTAGAGCGCTCGCTTTGCATGCGAGAGGTACGGGGTTCGATACCCCGCATCTCCAAACTCTTTTCTTTTTACTAATCATCTCAAGACGCCACGTCGTTTTTAATTGTCCTTTTTCCTCAAACACCTTAATGTCAAACCTTGTATACATACACATGGTCAAATAATAGTTAGGGTCACCCTGATTAAGGACCAAGGACAAGACAGAGTCGTGGATTGTGCAACTTTTGCCTCTTCCAGTCCATGACTAACAAGGGTTGTTATACTTTATTGAGTGATATTATTGAAGCGAAACCTAAGAAAAAAACTACATAAAGATGAAGATAATTCTTGATTGAAACCTCTAGCAAAATTAGAGATGATCTCTTAAATGTAATTGTTATAATTCTTTTGTTTGATTCAATTAATATTCTCTCGCGGTGAATATATGTGTGTTTGAGATTATTTATTATCTAATAACGTATTTTATTTTTTTCATGTGGTAGCGGGAATATTTCTATTTTTCTAGATCGTCTTTCTTTAATGATTGTATTCATATTTTTTCATATAAGTTTAGCCATACTTTTCTTATGTGTGTTTTACTTGAATATGTTTATTTTTGGTTGATCAATTCTATAAGATTGTCAATTACTGCAGTAATGTCCTAAAGATTTATTGTTGAATTTAGATATCTTATAAGATAGGCCTTTAATGTGTTAATTGAAAGGAGTTATCTCATATCAAATAACAATAGATTAAATGAAATAGTTTTGATGATTATCTTCCGATTATTAATTTGAGATGTGAAGCTAATAATTGAGTTATAATATTGAATTAATAATTGGATTAGAACAACGAAACTTAAGAGTAAACCTCGACGCTTTGTGTTTTAATTAATTGATTAAATTTAAATATTTGTTAATTGTTTATTTTCCGCAATTAAACCCAACTCTCTTGTTTTCGCTATCGCTTAAGTGTTTAATTTGTAATCTTTTCTTGTATAATGTTTTTCGTGTGGAATCAACACTTCTTTTAGACTACAATAATCAATAAGTCTTTTCCTTGTTGAATATGGCATCACCACTCTTTTTGATACCATCCAATAATTCAGAACTTAATTTGAAAACTATATTTTGAGCCGAACATTTTTGCGATGCCCCTAACAAACAACGAATGACAAGTACTTTTCCTTGTGTAGATCCTATTTCAATGAGAACTTGATGAGTTTATCTACCTACGGTGTTATTTTTGCTAATGTATCGGGAGTTACTCCACGTATCCACATATTGATTGACGTAACACTTAGTGGATTTGTTTTTGTCCTTTTTTGAATCTTTTTCATGGCTAGTATAAAAGAAAAGAAAAAAATGAATTGGCCTAATTAAAAGGTGATTGATGGTTATTTAACATGTTGCTTTGTAAAGCGTTTAAGTACCACCAAAAGTCATCCTCAACTAATTTTCCTCCATAACCACTAGGGCATTTGCTTATACTTCCAATACACTCTTGTCACCAAACCTATCCCTAATCACCTCTTGGAGTTGCTCAATGATGTACTCTCTATTCTACAAAAATACGAAAGCCAGATGTTTTTTTTTTTTTCTCACAACATCGTCTTTCTCAACCCAAAAATAAAGAGGTCGATGTTTTTTTTTTTTTTTGGGGACAAATATCATATGAGCATTCTGTAACTTAACAAGGTTGCAACCTTAATGAAATTAATTTTATAGTAAATCAGAAGCCTAAGTCTTGACCAAATGTATGTAAATTTTATGACAATGACTAATAATAAATGAAAAAGAAAATCATTGAATGAAATTAAAATGAAATTAGAAATTTCAATTTACATTGACAACACAACTCTACACAATGTGGAACGTAGAGGATTAGGGTGTAATCTATGTTCTATGTAGATTAAAATGACCACAAAAACTTTAGCCTGAAATACATGCTTGAACATGCAATGGAATCCACCAATTCTAACTTCTACAATAATTTTACAAACAAAGTTTTGGACTAACATCCTCATACAAATAGAAGAGAGCCTCTGACGAGCAAAACGGAAAAAAGAAAGGAAAAAACTATTCTCCAATATCACTGGTCACCGCAGCTCATATGACGAAAAACTGAAACCAGATCTTCCCTCATTTGTAGATTTCAGCTCAAGCTTCTGAAATGGGCTGCAGGTTCATATGAATAGTGTGAACAAGAATACCACAAAGAGAGCAAGTACAAGTTTAGAAAAATTGCTAAATAAACAAATAAATATCGTAAAGTACATCTTAAGAATGTAAAGTGCCTACTCTTACTACCCTTGGTTGCAATATTTAATGAGAAGTAAAAGAACCAGAGAGTAGAGAAAAGAGGAATGAACCAAAAAGCTTTGAGCAGAACAGAAAAGAGTTATATGACATAAAAGCTTTAAGCAAAGTGAAATCAAGGGAACAAAGACCTGCTATTGGGATCATAATAGAAGCCATTGATGGAGCCATCACTACAAGAGAAGCATACATAGTAAAACCCAGCTATGGTTAATCCACAGTCCGTTCCAACATTCACAAAGTATTGCTCTTTCCATCTCTGCACCGGGAAATCAAAAATTATTTCCAAATATTTGCTTCAACAGTCTTTCACCAAGGAGAAAAAATATGTGAGATGAAGTTACCATAAATATGTATGGATAATTGCTCAGGTCCAAAGATTTGCCTCCATCAACCTCCACTTGGGTCTGTAAAGAACAGAATGAACTGGGAAATTCGGCCTTTTCTATTTGACAAAAAGTTGGGATTCTTACCAGTAGCGGAGAGAAAGAAGGAAACTTGGTCCAGTGCCTAATATCATCCTCTGGTCTGTCAACAAGTTTCAAGCAGATCAGAAGCAAAAACAGGTCCGTGGTTCTAAATAACCATACCAAAAGCTATCACCAAACTCAGAACTAGATAGTTATTTGCAACGTACTAGTTTTACTTAAGAAGCTCTTTGATCAATAAAATGTTTTATGGAAAGAATAAAAACATACGTTGCTTCCCATTTGCCTGTAAAGAAAGTATAATTCTTGGTATCAACAATCTCCCCTTCCCAAAAGGTTACCACCTAGCATAACATAAAATGGCAAAATAAAAACTTAATGAAACTGTACAAGAAAAGAAAATAACAAAAACGGGTGAAATTGCAAAAAGGTGCTAAGCAACATTTTGAAGTGTTATGGCATGCCAATAATATAGAATATTGCAAGATGCAATTCTAAAATAATAATAGGGTAAGAAATACAATTTTGTACTCAAAGAATGAATATTGTTCCAATTTAGATGTGAATGGAAAATAGATGATTCTCTCTATATCAAAGAACAGAAATAAAGAAAGGACAAGAGACTACTCAGACAGTTATCCAGAGTTAACAGTGAAGATATTTAATTAATTCTTACTGGTGTGTCTGCCATAGGAACATTAAGAGCTTCCATGGTACCGCACAAATAACCATGTTCAAGGTCGCATCCTTGTATACAGACGTTTACCCTCCATGCTTCATCTTTTTGTAGACCCGAAACATTCTGAGTACCAGAGAAGGTCTGTAAAAGAATATTTTGATAAGCACATTTATAAACTAATCAAATTTACATATAAAAGTATATATATGAACCTTTTATAAGAATGAGATTATTGCTTGAGAGAGAACCTTCCCGTCCTCCACCTCAATAAAAAGATGAGTGGATGTAGATAAAATTTACGTTTCATTACCAAATCATTTTGAAATTTCTCAAGAATGACCTTCATGTTAGGGTAATATCATCAATTTAGTGGCCACAATTCGATTTTATGGCAAAAAATTACCTAGAGTCAATGGTAAAGTAAAAAAACTAACTAGGGAAACGAACACAATGTTTCTATTTTCTGATTAAATTATATTTAATAAATATTAAATTGGACAGGGCTGGGGGTGTTTGTGTAACCAAAGACTCCTCATACCACCCAATCAAAAACTACCCCTATTCTCTTCTTCTCTACATCCCCCTACTTTGTAATTTTAATTGTTTTGATTGACATTTAGCTGGTCTTTCATATTTTTCTGAATCAGGAATCACAGAAACAAAATGATTCTAAGATTAAGGGGAAAAAAAAAGAGAGTAAGATATTAACTTAAAAACAAAACTAACCATTAAAACTACTCTAGAAATTTCCAGCCACAAAAACTAGCCTTTGAAGATCATTCTTAATATACTCGAAAACTATAGGCCACCAAAATGTATTTCCCTTGTTTTAATCAACCGCTAGGAACCCATATGCAACTTTTTAACAAGTATCTTATTTTTTAAAATCCACTCAGTTAAATTACCTACAAACCGATTGCTGTGTCACACATAAAGGAGTGAGGAAGTTGATTTGTAGATTTATGAAGTGAATATTAAATCCATGCCTTAATTTATGAAGTTTTCATATTTTGATTCTGTGGATAAAAGCCAAATATGTTCTTTAATCATCTAGAATTAAAGTAAATAAAACTCATCATTTGAACCAAAGACAAGAAAAAATCATACAATAAACTCCATATCCACATTGCAATAAACTTTAACAGAATAGAGGCAAGGGAAATTGTGATGAAAAACCTGTCCGACACTCAAAAGGGTACAAGCTTGAGGCGACAATTGTCCAGAATTTTCACCTTCACATATAACAATCATATATGTTCAAAAACAGCTAATAAAAATCGAATTTTAAATATTTGTGTCCTCTGCTCTAGAGGATTATTCTTGAATTAACCCGATTCCAATCACAAATTCGATTATCGAAGAGAAGAGTACCAGAAATTTGAGATGGTGCGGAGCTCTCGATCACTCGCACCGGCATTCTTCTGTTGATCAAATCCGACCAAGAACAAACAAATCGCGTCGTCGAGGTCTCCACAAAACTTGGGGAAATCACCTCCAATTTGAGGGTTAGGGCTTTTCGCTACTCTACCCCTCAACTTTTCTTAAATCATGCTTTCATCCCTGTATTTAAAATTTTAATTTTTTTTTCCCATAATGAGAATGCATAAAAGTCGCGGATCCTCTTGTCGAAAAAGCACTCGAGGCTAACCACATTTGAATGGCTTGAAGATTTACAATGGAAGCATGTGAAGTTAGTTTTTAATCTTTAAAACTTTGTAAAATTAGTGTAGTACCCAGATTTGGTTTGTCTTAAAATACCATTAATGGTACGATGACTTATCTGTTGATCGAGAAAAGTTAAAAGAAGAGCAAGATGTCTTCAGTCTGGATGGGTGTCCAGACATACATGTGTGGACATAACTATCCGAACGGAGTCCCGTTTTTCACCACCTCAAGTCATTAATTAGATTAGATAGGTCATTAAATGTTTGTCATATTAGATATTTATTAGATATTTTATATAATATTAATATAATAATACTCACATTTTTTGCTTATAAAAAAGAAAAAAAGTATTCAATATAATTTACATTTATTTATTACTCTCAACTACCCAAACACTTTCGTTCTCTAAAAATCCTCTTTCTTCTCTCTAAGATTGTAATCTAAATTGCCTTGAGCATTTATAAGAACATTGAAATTTTTTTTTTTTATATCACTGTTCAATCATTTATTGTTCATAATCAACCACAAAGAAATCTTTTATATAATTTATTGTTCATTAATATTTAGTTTTGATGGTTTACCTAAGAATGGTCTTGATATTTTTAATACACATTTTAGCCTTAATCTATCTATAATGGTCTTGATATTTTTAATACCTCGTTTACCTTTAGTCTATCTAAAATGGTCTTGATATTTTTAATAAATGTTCCCTTTAGTCTATCTAAAATAGTCTTGATATTTTTAATACCTATTTTACCCTTAGTCTATCTATATCCTTATATAAAAAGTGTCAAAACACTTTTTTAACTTGATATTTTTAAAGTATTTTACCCTTAATGATTTATTTTTATTGCAAATATATATATATTAAGGGGCTATGGTTGGTTTGTGATTTTGCAGTATTCTAAACATGGTATATATTATAAACATGAGATTCTAAACAAGATTTGTATTTGGTACAATTTCTGATGTATTCTAAGCATAGTATTTTAAAAAGAATATATATTCGAAACAGTATTCTGAATAGGGTATTTTATATAACTTAATTTTGATGTCTTAATATTTTAAACCTATTTTACCCTTCATGATTTATTTTTATCACAACTGTATTTATATATATTAGAGTAATCATTCAGAAAAAATATATTAAGGGGTTGTGTTTGGTTTTTGAACAAATAATTTTATCATTATAATTTTATTTTTGTCTTGATATTTTATACTAAATTTTAGATTATATTAATTTTCTTTACATTTTTGTTTCAATAAAATTTGATATTGATATTTTGTACCAATATTACCTTTTAATTTTTTACTATTATAAACAAAGTTTCTTTTACAACATATAAAGTTTTGATAGTTAATACTAATTTTATCTTTATTTGGTCTTTACATTTTTTTTCTTCAGTTTTATCATTCTTAAGGTTCTTTGCTCTTGAAATTTTATACAAATTATTCGTTCATTCTTTAGTTATAATATTTTATATCAATTTTAATATCTTTTTTAATTTTTTTTCTTTTTTTTGACATCAATAGAAAATCAAACTAATAGTAAGAGTAATGCACGTGCAAGGGTCACCTAGTATTAAGAAAAATACGTAAAAATATAGTTTAAAAAAATTATGTCAAAAGAAAAGGCAGCAAATTATTTGTTATTTCCACTTTTGGAGCAAAGTTAAATTGTGATAATGAGTTTAAATTAATATATGTCACTGATCATGCACTCCCCATCAATATATTTTTAAAAATTGATGAGGGCAACAAGAGAATAAGTCATTAAATGAAGCCAAGGAATAGAAAGAATTATATAAATTACTCGTTAGCTTGGAAGCTCCAAATGGCATTGGCCAAACTTGAAAATTTGATTTAAGAGGATAAAAAATTATCGATGAATCCAAATATATGATGCCCAATTAAAGTATCAACATATATATGCATCCTTCATCCACGCAAGCAGCCTTGTTTGGCTTTAAAGGGAAGGTGATTGTGACAAAATAATTTAGTTTTATGTTTGGTGTTTCAATTATAGTGTGACAAAATTATGAGTAATTTAGTTTAGTTTTTTTAAATGTTATAAAACAATTCAATTTGAAAGGTGAGTTAAGATATATAGGTCCGTCTTTTCTGCAACAATGGTATAATTTAGGATTGGTTTGGGAAAATGTTAATAAGTTAAATCTTGAAAATTTTCGTATGATTTTTATTATTATTTAGCAGGGAAAATTATATTTTGGTACCTCTAGTTTGATAAAATATTAGAAAAATCTCTAGTTTTCAAAAATATTAAAACATGCCCTTTTATTTTATGAAAAATATTATGATACCCAGAAAAGCAGTTTGACACTTAAATAGACGTCTTTTAAAGATAAAAATCTTTTTAAATGCCCAAATCGCTTTTCAGGTACCATAATGAAAATTTGTATAAAATAAAAGAGATAGATTTTAATATTTTTTGTTGGGGGATATTCCCGAATAGAATATGATCTGCACCGACTGCAACCAAAATGACCTGGTCCCTAACACCCGAAACCTAATTCGAAGTCACGCTTGACGAGAAACAATGACGGACAGTCAAATTATGAGAAAGTCTGAAGACTTGACTTAGACCAAACCCGGACAAGACCGGGCCAGCCAACGCTAGCTCAGCCAAGGCCAGTCCGGCCCACACACCGCATACCCATCAAGTCCAAGACCGAGCCATAGCCTGGCAGAGCTTAAGGCCAGGCCGAGCTCCAAGCCAGGTTGAGCTCCCTACTCAGAAGCCCGCACAAGTCTAGACTAAGACCACTCGGTGCCCTGCCAAGCCAAATAGCTTGACCAAGCCGAGTTGGTCCCACCCAGGCCAACTTGACCGCCCACCTGCCTTGCACGCACAGGTATTCGTGCATCACTCACGCCCCGCACGCCCATGCTGAGCTGTCCGCGACCAACACATCTCGCGGTTGGCCAGTGCGTAGACATCCT
>WUAT03045736.1:0-13758 GCA_010015005.3 Ulmus americana
CAGCATTTCTATTTTTTCAAATCTTTGTACTTCTTTATAAGACAAATGTATAGCTTACAATAAGCACACTCGAGCTTCATATTCAAGTCATACACTTCGAAAAGTCTCTAAAACTTCGAGGGTGCAATACCTCCCCAAACTCAACTCCACCGTGTACCGAGGTGAATTGTAGCTTGAAAGTTGAAAAATAAAGATTTTCAAAAAAATTAATCAAGTTTCATCTGTTTAACTTCACTTCTGGATTCATTATGGACAGAACATCGATTGTTCTTAACCATTGATGTGGATACCGAAATCCAAACATAGTTTTTCACAACTAAGCTAGCATGTTACGACTCGATGATATCTCTTGATTGGAACGTCCAACTCTCAAAAAAGAGTTAGCCAGGTCAGCAAAAAAGCTATACTCGACGTGCATTACAGCTTTGAAATTCTTTTCATATGTTCAATCTCACTTCCGAGCTCACCGTGGACGGAAGCGAGTTCCTAACCATTGGTACAGACACAATGTTATGAAATAACTTTTATGGCTCATGAATTTATTCAAGTTGAAATGTCTCACCTTGAAAAATGGATCTAGTAAAAAACGGCTAAAATTCTAAGTGTTTAGCTTAGAACATGGTCGTTATGACCTCTGCTGCAATGGCCTCAGTCGTAACGACCACGGTTGTTGCAATAGCCACAGCCGCAATGACCTTTGCCACAATGGCTTTGGTCATAAAGACTACGGTCGTGATGATTGCGGTTGCGATGAACTCTACCACAAGGGTCTCGATCGCAAATACCACAGCTACGAAGGCCAAGGTCATGATGACCACAGTTGATACTCAATAAAACCAGGGCGACTAAAGCTTTACTTTTACATCGGTTCAACCAAGGCCAGCTCGGTTATGGTCACAAAATTAGTTTCCAAGTCAATAAATTAACTTGAAAACTATGGGATATCTGTTGGGGGATATTCCCAATGAATATGATTCGAACTGATTATGGCAAAAAATAACCGGGTCCCCAATACTCGAAATCCTATCAGGCGTCACGTTTGACGAAAAACCATAACGATCGGAAAAGTTCGAAAGACGAACTATATCATAGCCGGACCCAACGATTGATCGAACTCGAAAACCCATGTCGGACCAAGTTGACCCTGACCAAGTCCAACCCTGGCTGAGTTGACCAACCTAGCCAAGGTGCTTGCCTGGCCAAGCTGGACGCTAGGCCGAGCTGGATACTAGGCCGAAGCACCTGCGTGGCCGAGCTGAGCTCTAGGCTGAGGCACCCGCGTAACCAAGCTAAGCTTTTGATTGAGGTACCCACATGGCCGAGCTGAGCTCCAGGCCGAGGCACCCATGTGGCCGAGCTAAGTTCTAGGCTAAGGTACCCGCATGGCCGAGCTGAGCTTTAGGCCGAGGTACCCACCTGGCTGAGCTATACACCTGACCGAGCTAGGCTCTACGCCGAGCAAGGCACTCGGCCGAGCTACTTAGCCAAGCTCTCCTTACACTTAGACATGTTGCCACGCGTCCGATCAAGACATTTCCGAGATTGTTACACCCACTAACCCACGATGTGATAACCGGCAACCACCTAGTCACCATGGACTTAATGGGCTCCCCCCACTTCCTGAGGAAATGAAGCAATAACTTACTTAGTAACCCAACCTCTTCTTTACAGCATCACTTATAAATACCTTTACATTTCAATTTCAAAGGTAACAAATTCTTAACTCAAAGACTGAAACTCTGCCGGATTGTTAACTCATCTATATCTAACTTAAGCATTGAAGGATGATCGGGAAGTCAATCCCCGACCTCTGACAATGTGTCTTATTTTGCAAGACAGTGTCTCTTATCTTCTAGGACGGTGTTTGCTTACGTCATTCTCCGACATCATATCCGCTCATTATTAGCGCAATCCGACGACTGACGATTTATCTAATTTTTTGCATCAACAACTTTTAAGTACGAATAATTTGATTAAAAAAATTACATTCTTCCAAAATTGAATGAAGCACTAAGTACACTTTTAAAATCGAGCTAAATGTATATAATTAGTTCACACACATAACTCGTTAAATGAGATATATTTCACTCATTTCACACATAATACGAAGCCACTTAAAATAAACAAACGGTTGGATAAAAATAAAAAGACATTATTCTAAATCTAAAAAGTTTGAGTAAATAATTCAATGAAAGCAATGATCTAAACAAAATCCAACTTATATTTCATCAATTATCATTATGAACACAACAAAACTCGTCGTTCCATCATATAAAATGACATTACACCTATATATACAGTTCATCATGTCCATAGAAGAAGGAAAAGATGACACAAAAAGAGGTAGAAAAATATTAATCTAGGAATCATGGGAATGATAAATCTAACATTAATTTACCATAAAGAATGAGTTAATTAAAGGGTTTTGGGTTGATCTCTAAGTAACTTTGTTACTAAATAGTAAATACTCATATTTATCTTCAACCATCAACATCAAAGTCATATCAAATAATGAAGAAAGCAAAATAAATAATATTTAATTAAATTAACTAATATTTTTAGTAAAAATTTTGTCCACTTGATTGCAGACGGTAAGCTCGGCTTAATATGCATAATTGCATATATAACACTTCTCGATTATAATTAATAAAAATTATTAATTTAAAGGGCATTGAAAATGATTGATTAAGTAGTAGGGTCTAATCTACTTCAAACAACATGACAGCCATGAAGCTTTTTCCTTAATATTTTATGTTCTATTATTGGGTTAAAGGTAGGTGCCATCAGCTAATTTGTTTTCATGTATTTATTTATTTATTCATTATATATATATATATATATATATATATATATATAGCACATATATAGAAATTCTTTTAGTTTGTCCTCTTGCATTAATCTCTGTTCATCACTTAACCTACCAATAATTGAAAATGTACAAAATTAATTATCAAAATAATTATTCACTCTCTTGCATGGATTTGATATATAATTATAGAATGAAGAACTCTCTCAAGTTAATATACAGTGTAAACAAAATTTGGCTGCTTAATTTCCTTTTTTATGACAAATGTACTTCATTTCTTTCCTTAAAAAAAAAAAAAAAAAAAAAAAAAAAAAAAAAAAAAAAAAAAAAACTTTATAATTTCTACCCATAAGAAAATATATAAAAAATAATACCAAATCAAACTCTTGGTTTTTTTTTTTTTTTTTAATGATGGTAGAGAAGGGATACAATGCATTACACAATACCTTACTAGCATTGTAAAAAATAAAATAAAAAACCCTCAATTGCCTTAGTTATATAAATTAAAATAATTATGCACTTATTATTGAAGTTATGGGTAGTCCATGTCCATCTCTTTAAAAAAAATCATTTATTTTGTATAAAAAAAAATATAGGGTTTTTTTACATCCTGCTACTCTCATGTTAGGATTTATCCCAAAAAGTATTTTTATTTTTCAAAAATTATTTAAATTTTTTTGCATTTTTATTTTTTTATTGTATTACATTCTGGTACTCTAAGTCAACTCATTAGTGATTTTTTTTTTTAAAAAAAAACTCCAAATACTCTTTTCTATTTAAATAAAAATTAATTATTTAAGGTTATTATAGGTTTTTTTATCTATTAAATATCTTTTATTTTTAATATATTTTAATTTTATTTTATAAATTTATTTTAAAAATATTAATTAAGTTTTGATATTTTAAACACTGCACTTATACTAGTACCACTACCATGGTGTGATAAAATCAAATAGTCACGACAAGTAATTTCTGAAAAAACAGAAATATTTTTTGGGATAAACCCAAATATAAGGGTACCAAGTTGTAAAAAACTGAAAAATATATTTAGAGTGCGTAGTTTTTTTTTTTTCTTTTCCACATCACAAATTCAAACTCTAAAATCAGTTAACATATCTATAGGCATAAAATATCTATTATATGTCCTAAAATATTGTTAATTAGTTTTGGAAAGGAAATTTTATAGGGATTTGAAGAACTAACAATTCAAAACAATAAGTTCAAGTTAAACTAGTAATATATATATATATATAGGTTAAAAAAAAAAAAACAAGTCAAAAGAATAATACCTTGTTGTGCGGGAACAATTATCAATAACTAAAAAGCCCTCTTCTTTCTCAAAAAATAATAATCCTTTTTTAAATATCCTAAAATATATTTTTTAAAGTTTAAACAAATAATTAAGCCTTTAATCTCTCACTAGATAAGTTGACCCTAAAAAAAATCCCTCTTATATTGCCTTTAGAACCGGTCTCCTCCACCATCTAAACCCTCCACTTTACAATAAATACCCCTCATCCCTCACCATTTTGCCCATCATCCATAAATCCAATTTAATTAAATTTTCATTTTTTTTCTTCAAAAAAAAAAAAAAGACTTACAAAAGTTTTTTATTCTTAACAAAAACAATTGTCCCTTTCAAAAAAATAACAAAAAAAAAACAATTGAGTTTCAACTTTACAAATTAATGATTGGAATAAATTTTCTTATAAGAAGAAACATTTTCATAAATAGAATATCACCCAATAAGGTATTTTTTTTAAAAGGATTACAACCAATCTCCAACCAAGATATTGATAGTTAATAAAGTCTATATATTTTTAAAGACTAATTGCTAAACAAAGAATGACATGGGAATTAGCGAGATTGAGCCTTACCCTATGAAAAAAGTGAAGGGCCAAAACATCAAATAATATATTCTATATATATATAATTTTTTTTATCGATAATAATTTTTTAATAATTTCTGAAAAATATTTATATCTTATATAATTTTGTTTTAATTTTTTATTTAAGAGCTTAATAGCTGTTATACTAATCTGTTTTAAAATGAAAATTTGGATAACAACGAAATTTTATAAGATTATTTAAATATTATCAAAACTGTGATACCGTATAAGCGTCACCCAATAAAATAAAAATAAAAATAAAAATGTATACCACATACAAATTTGCAGGGGCCCCACAACTAATGTTACAAAATATGGGACCCAATAGTGCAACTTGCCTTGTCATCATGCTTAATGATCAAAACACAAAGCTTTCATGCCCAGCTTAAATTGTGGACCCCACTTGGACCCACCATGGATTTCATGTTATGTGAATCTCAAGAAGGATCAACAGTGGAGATTCATTTTGGGCCCACTTCTTTCTAAAAGACAAAAATTAATCCACGTTGGTGCCACTAAAGAAGATTATTTGCCGACATGTGTAGTTGGAGTTTCTAAATTTTGTCACATTGGTATTTCCGAATATTTAAACCTTCTATTTTTAAATAAATAAATAAATTTTATTAATAAATTTAAATATATGGGTGTTTATGTAATTCACTTAGTAAGAGCAGTTACAATTCTCAATCAAAAATCATGGAAAATTCTTAGCCGAATTATAAGATATTCAAAAGAATCTATCTGTATTTTACATAATTTACTAGCAATTAATAATTATTATTTTTTAAAATTTTAAATAAAAAAAATTATTGAAAAATAAGGGTGTGGTAGACTTTAAAAGCATCATCTCTATCAGTTTGCTTTTTCTGAGATGAACATGATACCCTTGTTCTTTGATAATTGAAACTAAGTTTTTGAGAAGAGCTATACTATAAATGGTGTTTGAAGCTTTGTTCTGAGCTAATCTTAACCCTTGTTTCTGAAAAACCGGTATGTGTGTTCTTTGTTTTTTTTTTTAATGATTGAAACTTTCTATTCAACTTGGCTTTGTTTGTTTTAATGTTTGTGTTTTTTTTTTCTATTTTTTGCAGTGGCTAGATGGAGTTGTCAGATTCACATAAAATCGTATACAATAGAATTCAAGAACTAGAACCCGAAAATGTGAGGAGGATTATAGGTTATATTTTGTTACAAGATCATAGTGACAACGAAATGATTAGATTAGCTGCAGCTCCGGATCATGTTCTTCGCCGAGCTATAATCAAAGCCAAAGTCCAGCTTCCACACATAGCAGCTCCCAGTCCAAGGTCAATTTCATCCATGATCTCACCTCCGGCGCCTGGTTTTCCTCCTTTTTCGTCTCAGTTTTTGAGTTTGGACGATTATTTGAGTGGTAGAACGAGTAGAAGAGTTGTTTGTCACTATTTCAACAAGGGATTTTGTAAGCATGGGAATAGCTGCAGGTATCTTCATGAACAGATTGTTCCTCAAATGCTTGGGAGTGATAGCAGTATAAATGATTGTGTTTTCTCATCCGGGTCACTCGAAAAATTGGAATTCGAGATCACAGAGCTTCTGAAATCGAAAAGAGGGAACCCTGTTTCGATTGCTTCTCTGCCATTGTTGTACTATGACAAGTATGGAAAGTATCTGCAGGCTGAAGGGTACCTGACAGAGAGCCAAAGACATGGCAAAGCTGGTTATAGTCTGACGAAGCTTATTGCCCGATTGAGCAATAGTATTCGGCTAATTGAAAGGTTTGAACATTGTTTTTTCGGGTTTTTAGATGATGATTTGATCTAGTATTGATATAGTGAAGTTTTTATCATTGTTTTAGCAGGCCTCATGGACAACATGCTGTGATTTTGGCGGAAGACCTTCCAAAACATGTTGAAAAATGTGATCCGGGTCCAATTGTTAGCGGAGCTAGACAGATTTACCTGACATTCCCAGCTGAGAGTAGTTTCTCCGAAGAAGATGTCTCGAACTACTTTAGGTAACTATGCATTTTCCTTGATTTTAAGGCTAAAAAACTTGCAGGGTCCAATTGTGTATTGACTAGATTGTGTTTGAAATTCTCTAGCAGCACCTTTGGACCGGTTGAAGATGTTCGGATTCCCTGCCAACAGAAAAGGATGTTCGGGTTTGTTACCTTTGCAAGTGCAGATACTGTGAAAACAATTTTGGCAAAGGGAAATCCTCATTTCGTTTGCGGGGCTCGTGTTCTTGTCAAGCCTTATAGAGAAAAATCGAGGCTTGCTGATCGGTAAATTGATCAACAATCAAACATTTTTCACTCCTAGTTCTTCAAAAGCAATACTTAATTTACTCTGTTTTCTATATTTCATGTAGAAAGTACATGGACAGAATGGAAGCACCGGTTTACTATTCTCCAAATTACCCCGAAATGGAGTCTGAGCTTCAATCAAGTAAGTAGGATCTACAAAATATGCACTTGGTGTTCTGTGATTAGAGATAACAAAATTTGTTTTTTTCAGTGTCAAGAGCCTACAATCACAGTATGCTAAGGAAGCAGCTCATCGAAGAGCAAGAACAACAAGCCCTCCTCGAATTTGAGAGGATGAGGCTTGCAGAGTTGCAGCTAGCAAGGAAGCCTGTGAACAACAATCAATCCTACTTGGGATACTCCCCAGATGGGCTTAAATTATCAAAAGGTTTATCAACTACTCAATTTTGATGCTTATAATTATGACTCTCTGTTCTTTTCGTGAATTTTAATTATGTTTGAAAATTTGAATGTAATTATTATTCACATGTTATTCTACCACTACAGTAATAGTATTCAAATTATCAAAATGCTATTCAAATCACACGAAACGAATACGCCCTACATGTTTCCAATTATCATTATGATTTTGTGACTAACTCTTCTCTTTTTCGTGCAGATGATTTCAATTTCCCGTCCTCAGAGCAGTTTGATTATCTGCTAGATATTTTCAACAATGACTCTGCAACTCATGACAATTTCAAGCAAACAGACACCAACTGCACCAATCCGGATAGGTATGAGCAACCAAAAACTTACTTTTTCAATGATAACTTGTCCTGGAAGTAATCTTTTTCTTTTAATTTTTGTAGCCAAGCACCGGATAGCCCATTTGCATCTTCTCTTCTACCTAGCAGCATTTCCACAGTCATATAGAGTTTAGAGGTACCGGATAAAAGGCGACAATCATTTAGTACAAGTTTTCTGCAAGTACATACTGCCTAAAGAAGGAACATTGAAGAACATAGCAAAGAAGAATATGAGATACATAGAGAGGAGGGTACATATAAAGAAAGAAGATTTACAGAGAGTTTATAATCCTAACAAATAGAGAAAGAGAGCCAGAGGTTTATATATATATATAGTCTTTGTCATAGGTTATATATATGCAGTGTGTAGGAAGCTTAAATACTGTGTTTAAGCTCTCTGCTACACTCAGGAGAAGCTGAAATAAATTTTCTTTATCAATTTGAATATTTATATGGGTTTATCTTGCACTTTTCATCCATTTTTATCTTATTATTACTATTGATTTTGCAATTTCAAGAAAATTGGAACTATAGTTCTTTTCCACATGACAATGCCAAATGAAGAGGTAACAATTTTATAGGGAATTTCACCTTCAAAAAACGATGAAGATGAATGGTTCTAGGAACTAAGAACAAGTTTCCAGTATTTTTCTTGTGATTTTCTTCGATTTTGCCGTTAATTGTCATCTATTATTTCAAGAGACTCAACTGATCAAGGTAATAATAAATTTTATACTATTATGATATTTTATAATTAAATATTTTATGTGTTGTATATTATATAAATATATTAAAAAATATTAAGTCCAACCGAACTATAAAACCATAGAAAGAACAATGTTAATCAATTTGGAGTGTCCTTCCAAACGACAAAGTGGATGGTTCAAGTTTGTCTCATTCATTGCCTTCTTCCATTGGAAACAACTAATTTAAATTCCTGAAATTGACAACTTATAATATATTTTTATTCAAGTTAACCGGGCCATGGATGGATTTTCTTGAAGCTTTTCTAGCTTGGAGACTTAATCAGATGCCCATAGCTTTCAGGAAAATGATGACTTGTGAAGAGTGGCCGAGGGAGACCTCACACCAAAATGCTTAGTTTATAAATAGATAGTTAAAAACCATGATGCTTTTAGATGCCTAATAAAACAAAAAAAGATGTCACTTTCTCGGTTAAGGAAATGTAACATTGATGTAAACCATTCACCTTAAGGGGTTGAGAAAAAGCGAAATGATACTATTTTATAACGTGTCAATACTATCACATGAAATTTGTACGAAATACTCCTAAAGCAAGCCTAACACACAAATTGGACAGAGGATTTGACCAACCAAGTTTATTATATTAAAAAAAAAAAAAAATCCTCATACTAATTGTTAGTTAGTCCAATGATTGATTTTAGCACCATCATATAGAAGATAAAATCTAAAGAAAGTTTAAGCCCACTATTTCAAGGAAACCAACCATCTAATGCCTTGTCATACAAGAACCCAATAAGAAGGCAATTAGATGTACCTGTTTTGTTGGTTGTGATTATCTATATCATAATTCATACACAAGGAACAATAGTAGCTTTCCTCATCCTTGTAGAAATTATAGTTCCTAATTCATCCCAGATGAAGATGAATTAGTAGCAGGTTAAACAGAAATCTGACATAAAAGAATTTGACATATACTTCAAAGTTCATATTACAAGCTAAAAATTATTATAAATGACGAACGAGAATGGAAAAGCATCAAAATTTGCAGTTAGTACAGCTTTCTACTTACAAGTTGTAAACTTGGTGAAGAAACCAAAAGCTGCAAAACATATATAATCATCATTAGCAGTGTAGATAGAATGTTTAAAGAAGGTCAATCCATGGCAGGAGATGTGATCATATATGTGTGTGTGTATATATATAAGAACAGTAAAAATTTACCTTGTAACTGTAGACTTTCACCTTGGTGTTTCTTTTCCTTCTTAACCACCAGTAGTTATAATCTCATATTTGAATCTATATCTATATGCCTTAGTCCGGGAGTGTAAACAGCGTGTGCACAGAACTACAATGGAAACTTGTCATGGAAGCATCAAAAACCAAACCGGAGCAGCTTCAGCACAAATTATTGCACCAGAACTTTATGACAAAACCTTCGAAACTCATCAGCAACCTGATAGTCTTGTTAACTGAAGCTTTGAAGACCAGAGTATCTGACATTTCAACTCGAAACCTCACGAACAAGTTAGAGGGCAATGAAGTTGATAAGAAGACCACTCTGCTCTTTGGACCCACGAGTCAGTAAACCAGATCAAATTTGCGACGAACATGTTAGAATTTTCTTTCATACTTCTTAGCAAACTCCTTGAGCAGTAATCTTTGCCGAAATGCCAGATATTTGTCTACGCTAGTTCCAGCCCACTGCTGACAGAAGCACTCATCAGTTGGAACAAATGAGCTCAAAGGAAATGGCCCCTTGGGAGCTTTCTTCAGAGAAACTAAAAACCTATGCCGAGGGCGAATTCTCTGGTCTAAAGACAGGCTTAGGTAAGTAGGATATTTGGTCAGCGAATGAACTTCATTGTTCAGTTCGTTGATCAAATACAAGTACTTGGGCTTTAAATTGTCCTCCAAGGACAAAGACAGTACCTGCAAATATTGTAATGGGAATTGTGTCATAAATGTGAACCAAGGAAACTTCCATCTGGTAAAACTTATTGGTGATTTTCTAAAAACACAAAGAGAAAAGGAAAAAATAGTGTAAACGATATAAATGTACATAAGCATGCATTCCAACTGACCTGTGTAAGACTGGTAAGAACCTTCAATATGTCGGCATTACGCATCCCAATACTCCTTAGGAAGTTGATCCTTGGCAGCAATCCATCGTCGATGCTGTAATGGAGGAGTTGGGGATGTTTGGTAACCATCTTGACGATATTATCTCGAGGTGCTCCTATTTCCTTTGAAAGGAAAAGATAACGAGTATTCCATGATATGTCAATACGCTGAACAAGGATTTGAGGGCTTAGCTGCACAACTTTACCTAAATCCTTTTCTTTAATGCCAACCTCCTCAACTAAGTATCTCACAGTAGGTTTCAATGAATTCTCAACGCTGTACGAAAAAAGGGATGGAGCAGCAGCAATTATCTGTCCAATTCGGGAATTTGGGATACCCAAACTCGTCAGGAAAGCAATATGGGACTTCAAATTGTTCTCCACTGTGTACTGTAGAAGTTGTGGCTGCCTCAAAAGTATTCTTCTCACATCTCTTTGTTTAACGCCAACACTAAACAAGTATTCCAACCTTTCTTGTGCAGAGCAAACGTTTATCTGAAGAGAAGGCATATGCCTCTCATACATTTGAATAAAATGTGATTCCTTAAGCCCAAATGTACTCAAGTAATCAAGAAGAGGTAACCACTTCTCATCTATGTCTATCTCTTCTGATAGACGAGGATATTTTTCCTTCATAATTTTCTTCGCATTTAGCTACAATCAGCAAAAGAAGAATAAGATCATTCATGCCCTTAGAATCTTTTTGATTGCAAAATTTGGAAACTCAAAACACAATACCATACACTACCTTTCTCTTGCGTGCGTCCGAGGAACTAACTGCCCCTAGTCTGTTTGAAGTATTATAATAACTTCCAACACTACTTTTCCCTAGAGTGTGTTTGCCATTTTTACCACCTAAACCTTCTTTCTCATCTGCAAGGCTTGATGATACTCTGCTCTGGCTTTTCTCTACTTGATTCCGGCTGCCTGTAAAAGCAACATTATTCACTAAATATTCCCTCTTAATATTAAAAATCTCCAAGAACATTATACATTACCATCTTTGGTACTACCTCTGTCAGAACCCTTTTGTGACTTAGACCTCTTTCTTTTACCATCAAAATCAGCAGCCTCTGCAAATTCCTCCTAACAAAATAAAAACCACATGGAATTAAAGCAAACTATGGATCACATCAATTCAAAATCTCATGCATTTAGATAATTTCTAAAATCAAGCAGAAAACATGAAGTAAATTTTTTTTTTTTTTTGCAGAACTCGTTTGCTGATGAAATATCGAAAAATTGCCAACTTGAAGCTTAATTTTCAATCATGCATCTCTTAGGACATAAACAAACATATAACATGCACTTCCCAGTTCCTACAGATAAAAGAAACCCAAAAGGCAAACCCCATAAAGTAAAATTTCAAATTTTGAGCTGGTGGAACTTAGAAGAAGCTCAAACCATAACTTATTAACATTAATTTCAGATTCAAAAGAAGCAAAAACACTTCAATTATAATCTTTACTATACTAAGAACTAAAAAAAAAAGAGGCAAAATTTTCCAATTCCTAAAGCACAAAATAGTTCAAAAGGTTCAAAAAGCACAACTTTTAGCTTCCAAAAATTGCAAAAACACTTCCACAAACCCAATTCCCAGCTCAAATTAAACAAAGTGGAAAAACTCACATCACTAAACCAGTCATCCTCAGACACATCACCATCATCTTCCTCCTCCTCCTCCTCCACCACCTCTTCATCTTCCTCACTATCATACGGAGACAAAGCCTGACCATACCTCGACCTTCTATTCGACTTCAGAAGCTTTGGGTTCGAATGGGTCGAGAAGAAAACCACAAACCGGCAAGACCCATTTCTTTCCTTCACAAAAACTCTTCCTCCACCTCCATTACAGCTTGATAGAGAGCTTAAACTCAAATGGGTATGACCCAAAATCAAAGAAAAAGAAGAAGATGGGGAAGAGTGAAGGATTGAGGTGGAGGGGTAGAGAGAGAAAGCTGTCATCTTTAATGGATTATGAGAGAGAAAGACAGAGGAACACAGAGAATATACCCAAAAACCCTATCCCCATAGCAAAAAAGTTTGGATTTTTAATGTAATTTTGGGATTAACTAAGGTGTTAAACTCTTGATTAGTTGCTAATGGCTGTGTTTTGGAGGTTCGTTTTTGCTGTGAGAAGGGAATATTGGTTACTCAGCGCTGGGTGAATCTTCTTACAACCGATCCAAACAAGTGGAAGAATTATTTTCTTCTAGATAAACGACATTAAAATTAATGTCGTTTTTTCATGAAAATTTTTGGTATCCTTTTCTTGTCAAAAGTAACAAAAAGTACCATGCATTTTAAAAAATGATTTAAAGCATCTTACTATTTTTTTTTTTAAATGCATCTTACTATTTTTTTTTTTAAATGCATCTTACTTATTCTCGAAGGCGTTTGATATGCGATTCTTTAAACATAATTTTTATTTAGTTCAGAGTATTCTAAACAAGATTTTTATTTGATTCAGAATTTTTATAAAAAGTAATGAAATGCACAAAATTTAATAATAAAATAATATAAAACATAATATTTTATTAAAAAAATAGTGAGGTCGACATATATTTTATTAAAATAAGAGTGGACCCCACACATTTATTTCCCATTACAAGAATTGTTTTTGGCAACAATAAAATTGCAATTTGCCAAAACACACAAACCAAACATCCAACAGTATTCCAAAACGCCAATACGCTTCTCAAAATTACATACCAAATATCCATTTATTGTTATAATTATACCTAAGTATCCTAAGTCGACTGTAATTATATTTTTTATTTTTTGAAAAATTATCGTTTTACTATTAATTTATACGTGAAGAACTTTAATTTTTTAAAAATTCTCATTTTACCCCTTACTTTATAGGTGGATCGGTTTAATAAATTTAATGAGGTACTTCAAGTAATTTTTCAAAATATGTGGTATTATTTGTTACTTTTGATAACTAAGGGCAAGGCATTGGACTGGATTGGTAGAGTCCAATCTTTTGTTTGATGTTGCTTTTGCATTGGACAAAATTGCACTCAACTCTTCAATAAGGGCACCTAACTCTAGTCCTTTCCAAAATATGTGTTTCCATAAGCCCATCATTTTTATTTTTTATTTTTGTCTTTTTTATTTGATTAATAAATTATATAAATAAAATTTATTTTAAAATTGTTGTTTGCATAATTAATTTTATAAAACAAATAGCTCTTGTAAA
>WUAT03045847.1:0-10967 GCA_010015005.3 Ulmus americana
ATAGTTTCCGCTCAAGTTTTCAATGTCTTTTTATGTATATGAACTACTGAACTTGATGTATTTAAGTTTATACAACTGCAGTTTTATCTTTTGGTAGGTAAATATTTATTTTGGTAAGTTTTATTTTCCTTTATGTGTTAATTAAATACATTTCCAAATCAGTTTTTAAAATCTTGCTCGTCTCTAACTGGCATTTTGAAAATGTTATTCCAATAATCAAGTTGTGATCAACTCAGTTTTTAAACTTTAAGATTTAAACATATTTCAATCTTTATTCTATTTAAAGTTTAGGTTGTGTTTCAACCGACGTTATGGTAAGCTTTAAAAGTTTATTTCTTTTGAAAAGAAGAAAAAAAAATTCCTTGAAATTTTGGGTTAATCTATACGTAGAGGGGTTAAATATGTTTTAAAGAACTCGGGTCTTGACACTCCGTTGTCCAAATCCAAATGGTTCTTGGCAAAAACCCAGCCGGAGAAAATGGTGAGGGCCAAAGAAGCTATGCGGTACATGGAAGAAAGCGCCAAGAAAGGTAAGAAATAAAAGCCGAAGGCGTCAACTTCTTCCCCTTTGGCGAGTTCGTCCAGAAAGGCAGAAAAACACAAGCATACAGAGGTTGGTTTGAGACCGACAAAGGCGTCCCATAAACGCAAGAAAACTATTGGCTCGACTGACAACTTTGAGATAGTGGTTGTTCACTTTCGTTCCAAGCGTTCCATTTGTATGGACCCTAGCTCATTTTTGCAAGTCATTCCCTAGCTTGTCTTCAAGGAAGATGCATCTCACTCTGTCGAGATTGGTAAAGCTGGTACTTCCGAACGAGGTGCCTAGCTTTCCTTTGAGGTAAATTTGCTATTTATATCTTTTTGTGTGTGTGTGTGTGGCTATTTTGTTGTTTGGAGACTAGGAATAATTTGAATTTCCTTTTATAGGCCTTAGCCTCCTTTGCTTGGTTAAAGGAGTGAAGTGAGGCTTTCGCTCAGACTAAGTGACCTTGCTTCATCTTACAACAATTTGTGAAGGAGA
Source organism: Ulmus americana (assembly GCA_010015005.3). Taxonomy (NCBI): domain Eukaryota; kingdom Viridiplantae; phylum Streptophyta; class Magnoliopsida; order Rosales; family Ulmaceae; genus Ulmus; species Ulmus americana. Next base: position 1,025 of record WUAT03045847.1, read on the forward strand.
TACAATGATGTTAAGGCTTCTGTGGAGTTGAACAAGAATGAGGTCTATTGGTTGAAAGGAGAGCTAAAGGAGGCCAAGGCAATACTGTCCGTGTAAAACGGCAAGCTGAATCAAGCCATTGAGATGGCGGGGTACTTTAAAGATAAATCCAGGAGCATTGAAATGTTTCCCATTGTCAAGGTTCGTGCAGAGCTGTTGCGTGAGTTTGTGGATGGCGAGTCTTCTTCCTAGGACCCTGAGGCGAAGTTTGATGCCTGGGAGAAAACTAAGACCCTTTACTCTAAATCAGAGGAAGAGGAGGAGGAAGAGCCGACAGTTACAGTTACAATCGAGTCATTGAAGGAAAGCATTGCTACCGAGCTGGAGAAATGTGGGAAAGAAGAAAAGCCGACCGCTAAGGATGCAACCAAGGGTAATGAGCTAGAAGGAGTGGTTGAAGACCTGGTTGAGTGAAGATTTTATTTCCTTTTTCTTTTCTTGCACTAAGTTTCATTAAATTTTATATTTTCATGGTAATAAATTTTTGAACAGTTTGGGTTTTTCTTTGCAACATTTGTTATTTTTGGAGCCATGCTGACTATTTGGCCTGTGTGGACTTACTATATTTTATGTATGTTTTATTCGTACCAAGTGTTTGGAATTTTCCAAGTGTTCAAAGAATACTTTGCTAATATCTTGAAAACATACTTAGAATAAGTTTGTAAAAATAAAAAATTTAACAAGTACTTGTTACTTTCTTCTCCCCAGTTTGAACGAAGTGTAAAGTTCGTTCAGACTCAGTAACTGTTCGTATGAATTCTTTGGGTGAGACCATCGAGTAAGTCTTGTAATCTGATCTGATCCCTAGTGTATTGTTTTTGTTTGAACGTGTTAGAAGGTGCATATAAAATATTCAAGCCCCAGTGGGTGAGTATATTTTCGAAGCTTTGGGGGGAGAATTTTACTTGTTTATAGGTTAATTGTGCGATTGAAGCCTACGGTACCCTTGCGTCCCAAGAGTTTTCTTCTGGAACCCAGCTAACCTTTTAGATTGAAGCTGAAACCCATGAATTAAACAAGTGTGGGTTGCGGGAGCCAATAATAAATGTAATGATGTGATACCATACGAAAAGGGAACTTGGTTCCTTAGGGTTGTGGATTTTCCAAGCTAACCCTTTTTTTGATTATGTCTCTTATGAGAAGAGTTAGAACGTACCTTTCCTTTTTACCTTTTTGGTTCGGCATGGATACCTATAGTTGTTGGATGTTGGCATCCGTATAGACTTTTCATTTAGTTGTAATCTAGTTGTTGATTTCGATTGTTTCGATCTGCAAGGTACGAATGGTTGCCAACGGTCATCCGATGCTTATGTTAGTATTGTACTTTGAAGGTGAAATAAAGTAGAAAGTACAAAGACTTAAATAAAATTAAAAAGAAAGATCTAAGAAAATTGAAAAGAAAGAGTTTAAGGGATCAAACATAATATTGCCGAAGGTGTACGGCATTCCAACTGTTGCTGATGTTTCGTTCGTTTGGAGTTTGGAGCTTATAGGTGTTATTGCCTATGATCTGGACCATTTGGTATGGCCCTTCCCAGTTTGCACAAAGTTTTCCTGTGCCACTTTCCTTTGTGTTCTGGAAGATTTTCCTGAGTACCCAGTCCTCCACTTGGAAGGTTCGGGTGTGGATGCTTTTATTATAGTATCGAGCCATTTGATGCTTGTATGCCACTTTTCGCACTACCGCTTGTTTTCGTTTTTCATCTATGGTGTCAAGCTCAAAGTTAAGCTACTCATTGTTCCAATATGAAAATGTGAATTGATATCGTATCATTGGAACTCCTGTTTCAACTAGAATGACAGCTTCGGTTCCATATGCTAGAGAGAAAGGAGTTGCACTTGTTAATGTCTATGTTATTGTTATGTATAGCTATAAGACCCCTGGGAGTTCATATGTCCATCTGCCTTTGGCCTTTTCAAGTCATTTATTGAGGGTGGACACAATAGTTTTGTTCGTTGATTTGGCTTGGCTATTTATTTGGGGGTGTCTCGGCGTTGCAAAGCTAAGCTTGATATTCCACTCGACGAAGAAATATTGAAATATTGAAGCTTATGAATTGCGAACCGTTGTTTGTCATTAATTTGTTTGACACGTCGAACATGCACATTATATTTTTCTAGATAAATATTTTTACCTCAATGTCTCTGACTTGGTGAAACGCCTTGGCTTCTACTCACTTGGTGAGGTAGTCCGTGAGAACTAGCATATAGATTCATTGGCTCGGCGCGACTGACATTTTCCCGAATATGTTTATCCCCATTTCATGAATGGTTAAGGGGCATATATTGATGTCATTCATTCAAGTGGAAGGTCTGGTACGATAGAAAATCTTTGGCATTTTTCGTATTTCTTGACGAAATCTTTAGCATCTGCTCGCAATGTTGGCCAATAGTAACTTGATGTGATTACTTTATGTGCCAGACTTTGAGCCCCATAATGAAAGTTAAATTCGCCTTTGTGGAGGTCAACAAGAATGTACTTAACTTGAGATGGTTCAACACAAGTTAAGTATGGGCCAGAAAAAGATTTTCGGAAGAGTTTACCTTATATGATAGTGAACTGTGTAGAGGTGAAACTTTATTTTCCGTGCATCCTCTTTATTTTCTGGCAGGATATCATTTTGTAGGTAGTCAAAAATCAGAGTCATCCATGTTGTTTCGACTGTCAGTTCAGACACTTCTTATTTGTCCTGTTTCCACACTGCATGCCATTTCAGGTAAATAATAAGAATTGATTTTGGTTAAGTTACCTGTACTGCTGAGCTGAGGTTTGTGAGTGCATTAGCGTGCCCATTTTCTTCCCTCGGGACCTACTTGATTTCAATTTCTTCGAACCCCTCCTTCAATTTAGTGGTATTCTCAAGTAAGCAACCATTTTCATGTCATGTGCCTCATATTCGACTTTATTATTCGTTACTTGGAATCCGCACTAAATTGACTGTTCGAGCTTGTCTCCACTTTATGAGGTAAGGGTGAGCCCCTGTCCGTTACCTTTGAAGTTACTCGATCCATCAATGTGTAGAGTCTAGAGCCCTGGTCCATTACCTTTGAAGTTACTTGATCCATCAATGTGCAGAGTCCAGAGCCCTATTCCGTTCGAATTTTCTCTCAAGGTCATCAATTTATTTTCAACTTGTAAAAGAGGGTTAGGAGTAAAATCTGCAATAAAATCAACCAATACCTGGGATTTGATTGCTGTTCACGGCTGGAAGTTGATGTAGTACTCGTTGAGCTCGAATTTCCACTTAGTGAGCCGTTCAGAAAGCTCTAGCTTGAGCAAAATGTTCTTTAATGGGAATGTTGTTAGAACTGTGATTGGATGGCTCTGAAAGTATGGCCTAAGTTCCCATGTGGTTGTGACAAGTGCTAGAGCTAGCTTCTCGAGCTGACTATACCGAGTCTCAACATCTAGGAAGGCTTTACTAACATAGTAAACTGGGAGTTGCTTTCCTTCTTCCTCGCGGACAAGGACAGCATGTTCAAAAATAGCCAAGTAGATATAAAGTGTTTCTCCATGGTGTGGCTTGGAAAGTAGGGGCGTCAAGGTGAGATAACATTTCAATTGTTGTAGTGCTTCCTTGCATTCATCTGTCTAGATGAAGTTTACGTTCTTCTGAAGGGTGTTGAAAAAGTAATGGTAGCGTTCGAAAGACCTTGATATGAACCGGCTTAGTGCTGCTATTTTGCCTATTAGCTTTTACACATCCTTTTTGGATTTTGGAGAGGGTATGTTGACCACCAAGCGGATTTGATCTAGTTTCACCTCGATGCCACGCTGAGCAACCATGTACCCTAGGAATTTACCTAAAGCAACTCCAAAAACACATTTTGTTGGGTTAAGTGAGCACTCCCTTTTTTGGTGATGAATGAAGTTTTCTCCTGGTCGCCCGGATGCATCAAAATCTAATTGTACCACGAGAAAGCATCCATGAAGCTTAAGATTTCGTGATTGGTTGTGGCATCCACGAGCATGTCGATATGCGACAATGGGAAGGAATCTTTTGGGCAACCTTGTTGAGATCACTGAAATCGATGCAGACGCGCCACTTTCCGTTCTTTTTTTTTTTTTAGTACCACGACTTTGGTGAGCCATTTTGGGTACGGCACCTCACGAAATGAGCTGGTCTCAATCAGTTTCTGAATTTTCTGGTTGATTGCTTGATTCTGCTCGAGAGCGAACTTCTTTCTCTTTTATTTGACTAGTGGATAATCTGGGTTGGCTTGGAGTTGGTGCATGGCTACTTCCATATCGATCCCCATCATATCTTCGTGTAACCAAGCGAAGCAGTCATGGCTCTATTTTAGGAATTCAATAAATCGCTCCCTCAATTTAATGTCGAGCTAAGTGCCAATTTGAGCTTTATGATATGGGAAGTCTAGATGAATGGGTACTTCATTGATTTATTCCATTTTTGGCTCTTCTATACGGACCTCTTTTTGGCACTACTCTAGTAATCTTTATAATTATTGGGTCTAATTCTTTGGCTTCATGGTTGTTTGATAACATTGGCATTATTCGTGCTGCTGGCCATATATCTCTTTGATCCCCCATTTGGTTGGGAAAAGAAGGATATGGTGATATGTTGATGATACGATTTCCATTCAGTGAATCCAAGGTCGGCCCAGGATCACATTGTAGGTAGATGGACTATCTAGGATCAGAAACTTGGTGTAATTGTTAATGCCCTCCACGTAAACTAGCAGCACAGTCTCCCTGATTGTATTCTTGGACTTGCCTCTGAATCCATCTAGGGAGACGCACTTTCGCATTACGTTGGACTCTTTCATCCCTATTTTTCTGAACGCATTCAAGAAAAGAACATTCACGGAACTCCTATTATCCACGAGAATCCACTTGGTTAGGCAATTAGTAATAGATAGATAAATTACCAAGGTGTCATCGTGTGGATCATTGTGGTAATTTGATTCGTATGAGTGGAAACTTATGGTTTCTAGGACTCTAGGGTCATGGTGATTGGTTTTCTTGAGATCTAGCCTTACTGTTCGGCAACTATTTATTCTAGCTGCGGCGTACAAAACTTTGTTTACTTCGAACTCGCTACTGATGACATTGATGTCCGCTTATAGAAGTTTGCTTTTTGTTGTTCATCTCTATCAATTGCATCTTGGTGTTATAAACACCCATATTGCCTCTTAAATGTTGCTATAATTCTAGCCCCTTTTATACTAATATAAGATTAAATTAGCTTGATGAAGACTTTCTAAACCTATAGTTGTATAATTTTTTTTTAAGTAGATGTTTTACAAATTAATAACCTCTATAATTAATAAATTATTGTGTAATGGATCATGTTAATTTAGAGATGTCAGACTGTATATATTTGGAACAGTATTCTGAATAAAGTATTTGAATTTTGTTTTTGATTTTTTTATTGTTTAATTAAGTTGTAATTGGACATTTAACTTTATACAGTTGAACATTTTTAAATTAATACCACAATAATTAATAATCTCTGAAATTTAATAAAATTTCATGAAACCAAAAAAATTAATTAGCAGAATCACGTCGCTTAGTGAACTGTCTATCTAAAGTAGTTTGTTTCTTCTCGATTGTCCTTATCTCAAACTGTATACATCGGAGTACCTTATGAACTACAACATGAGTGAGATTTAAAAGGTTAAGAAGAGAAATACATGAGTGAGGGGCACATAATTAATATTTGTTAGACAAAGGGGATCATCGTCCATATTTTCTTCGACCTCCCTTTTATAATGGTCTTGTGACAATGCAAATGTATGAGATGTTCATCCTATATTTCCTCATGGGAAATTTATTGCTCCTCCTTTGGATTTATGAAAACATAAATAAACATTGGCGTGATGAATTAGAAGTTGATCAATGACAGTTGCAAATTCTTGTTCAATTGCTTATTTTCCTAGGCTTTATTCAATTTCTTGATTTTCCTCTTCACAGAGACCTGTATGGTTATAGCAATTGGCTTGTATTGAAAATGTTGTTTTATGCTACTTTAGCTCATTTCATGGTTGTTAATTAATCAACCTTGAAAATGTCTGCTTTTTGTTGTTCATCTCTATCAATTGCATCTTGGAGTTAAAAACGCCAATATTGCCTCTTAAGTGCTGAAATAATTCCAGCCCATTTCATGCTAATATAAGACTAAATTAGCATAATGAAGACTTTTTAAACCTAAAAGTAGTGGCATAATTTTTTTTTAAATAGATATTTTACAAATTAACAACCTCTGCTAATTAATAAATTATTGTGCAATAGATCATATTAATATAGAGATGTCAGACTGTATGTATTTGGAACAGTATTTTGAACAAAGTATTTGAACTTTTTTAAAAACTTTTTTATTGTTTAATTAAGTTGTAATTAGACATTTAACTATAGTCTAATATCTCTAAATTAGTACCCCAATAATTAATAACCTTTGAAATTTAATAAACTTTTATGAAACTGACCACGTTTTATAGTCATAATTTAATATTTCTACTATCTAATAATTAATGCAAAATATATAAAAAAAAAAATTAACTAGCAGAATCATGTTCCTTAGTGAATTATCTATCTAGAGTAGTCTGTTTATTCTCAGTTGTCCTGATCTCAAAACTGTATACATCGGAGTACCTTATGAGCTACAACATTTGTAAGATTTAAAAGGTACATAAGAGAAATATATGAATGAATGGCACATAATTTATCTTTGTTAGACAAAAGGGGTCATCATTCACATCTTATTCGACTTCCTCTTCATGATGGTCTTGTGACGATGTAATTGTATGATATCTTCATTCGGTATTTCTTCATGGGCAATTTATTGCTCCTCCTCTGGATTTAATAGGGCATTAATAGACATTGGTGTGATGAATTAAAAGTTGATCAATGACCGTTGCAAGTTCTTATTCCTCCGGACTTTCTTCAATTTCTTGATTTTCCTCTTCAAAGAGATATGTATGCTTAAAGCAATTAGCTTGTATTGGAAATGTTGTTTCATGCTACTTTAGCCCGTTTCATGGCTGTTAATTAATCAACCTTGTAGATGTCTATTTTTTTGTGATTCATCTCTATCTAGTGCATCTTGGATTTAGAAATGCCAATATCGCATCTTAAATGCTGCTATAATTCCAACTCATTTCATGCTAATATAAGAATAAAGTAGAATAATGAAGACTTCCTAAACCTAAAAGAAGTGAAATAATTTTGACTAATTAATAAATTATTATGCAATGGATCGTACTAATTTAAAGAGGTCAGACTGTATTCTCTTCTTATTTTTAAAATTAATTATTGATGAATTATTTATTTACACAAAATTAGTAGTAAAAACTAATTACCCGTTGGTATAGTTTTATTTATTTATTTTTTATAGAACATAGGCACATTATAGGTTACGATTAACATTATTAATTTATTACTACTACCATTAATATTATTACCATTACTAATGTCATTACTGTTATTAATTTCCATTACAATTATAGTAGTTCGTATCATTGCCATTACAACAATTATCAACATCAATTTATTATTATTATTATTATTACTATTTTCAATATAATTACACTTACAATTATAATTATTACTATTATTGTTACTATTAGTATTACCAATATGATTAGCATTATTATTATTACCATTGTTACTAATACCGTTCAATTATTACCATTACAATTATCGTTATTATTGTTTGAATATATATTTAGTTAATCGAGTATAAGCACAACATAATTTACGATTAACATTACTAACTTACCATTTATTATTATTATTACTATTACCAATATAATTACAATTACAATTATAATTATTAGTATTAGCAATTTACCATTATTGTTACTATTACCATTAGTCCATTACTACTATCATTATCATTATTATTACCATTATTACTAATACCATTACAATTGTTATCATTACAATTATTGTTATTGTCGGCTGTATATATATATTTAGTTAATCGAAAATAAGCATAACATAATTTACGATTAACATTACTAATTTACTTTTATTATTATCATTATCATTATTATTATTACTAATATTATTACTGTTATCACTATTATTATTATTTGGAAAAAAAAATTATTACAAAAAATCCTTTTTTTTTTTTTTTTGAAAAATAATGACGAGTACTGTGATATTTCCAAGCAAACATGAGCTTTGTTTCCGTATAATATAATATAAAGGTCCGTTATATTAAAGATGTTTCCAAGCAATTGAAAGGGTAAACAGTGATTTTTCTAGTTCGTTAAATTCAACAACATGCAAGTGGTTCATGTAGTGCGTCAGATCCCACATGAGATTTTGTGGATTTTCAAAAAAGTCCAATCTTTACGCCTAAAAGGTTGTCCCCTATTTTATTAGGCTATTAGGCTATTACTACCAAAACCAAACTCAAACAAAAAACATATAACAAAAATTGAATCTTTATACATATCAAGACTTCGTGAAGAACAAATGAGCCGAAATTGTTTGTGCAGCGGGCAAAATTAAAACATCTACAAAAAGAGAAAATACAACACATCCAACAAAGAAAGTTGAACTCGAACCTTCCAAAGAAAGAGAATACACTATGTACACAAGCAAAGGCAAAATAGTATTTCAAGCAACTAAATGAACAACAACATGAACATTTCCAACTCAATTCTCATTTGTTTGAGAACCACTTCCAGTAGATGATGATGATGATGAATTTCCACCGTTGGATTGAGATCCTGATGAAGAAAACAAACCACTGAAAGGCCATGGAAACGAAAACCGTCTCCCACCTCCATTTCTCTCATCTCCATCCCCCTCTTCTTCTTCCCCACCACCACCAGCAGCTTCACTATTAACTTGACTGTTCTCGGTCGCCATTGTCCTCTGCACATTATTCTCATTCCTCGAACCATCGGAATCCCGCTTCAATTCATCATCAGAAGGCAACTGAAATCTGCAAACCGGACACGAACTGTGAAGCTCCAGCCATGGCAGGATACACCCACTGTGGAATCTATGCTTGCAAGGCATTTGCTTTGCTTCGGATCCAATCTCAAAATCGTCCAAGCAAACCGAACACTGAAAATTCTCCTTGATCATCACTATGGGCAGAGCTTCCACAGCCTCCTTCTTCGCAGGCGGAGTTCCATACCTGTTGGGATCATTCTCCGCCAAATGTTGAAGCAATAAATCCAAACCAGGACCAATGAAGTAATCACCTAAAGACCCAATTGGGGTTTGATTTTCATTCTGACCTTGAACTGTGAAAGGGTTAATGAGAATTACCCTCTCTCTATCATCCCTATCCCGATCTCTATCTCTGAAAAGCTCAGAATTTTGAGATTCCGACGCCAACCCAGCTCGAATTCCTTGAAGCAATTGCAGAATATTAGCTGAGCTTCTCCTCCTCCTACGAATGATCGATTCAAGCTCTCGATCCAGCTCAGAATTTCCTCCATGGCGAGACTCTCCATCTTCATTATCCCCATAGTCCACAGCATCATCATCGTCGTCGTCTTCAAACTCTATCCGTCTGAATCTTCTGCGTCGCCGGGGATTGCCCATCATACCAAGCAAGATTGGAGCCCAAAGGGAAAGGGCTCGATCGGATCCGAAGTCAGTCTCGGCATCAGCAGCATCACGACCTTCCCGGGTGGAGCTGCTGCTCATTTCTTCAATAAAGCCGCTCTGGCAAAAGGGGCATTTGATCTCAACTTCTACTATGGGATTCACTATTTGGGAACACATATGACACCAATACCTAGCTGCCATGGCTTCCTCCATTTTTTATTTTCCCTGTAAAAACTAGAAAAATTCCAAAAACCCCAAATCAAAAACCTATCCAATACAATTAATGGTGAAAATCAAAATCAAAAGAAAACCCAGAACCAAACAAAACCCATGATCGTAGATCTAAATCCAGAAGGAAAATTTCCCCCA
>WUAT03045958.1:0-13753 GCA_010015005.3 Ulmus americana
ACCAATTAAATCCTACATTAAATCAACCAAATTAAATACATAATTTTTCTACTCAACCCAACTACCAAATTTTCAAATTTCAACAAATTAAATTCCATATTTTTTCAACCAAATTAAATCCAAATTTTCTTTATAAATACCATCATCATTTCTTTCTAATATCCTCACAATTTCTATTATTTCTCCCTAATCATGAGTTAGTAAATCATTTAATAAAATAAATTTCATTTTTATTATTCTATTTTTATTTTATTTTTTTGTAACTTTTAATCCTCAATTTTTTTTTCCCGATATATGTTTAACTTACAAAAATTTATAAACATATGATTAATAAGTTTAAGTAATAAGATTAAAGGTTTTATTTAAAATAAAATATTTAATTTATATTTATATTTATAAATATATAATTAAGTGTAATATATATATTACATAAATAATCATATATTTTGAAAGAAAAAAAAAAGTCTATATTTAGGCCCAAATTTAAGCCCGTTTTTTGTCCGAATTAAAGCCCGAATTGAAACCATTTTCGACTCAACACAAACGGGTCGGGCTGAGCTTCAAATTTTTACAACCAGCCCGGCCCAAAAAAAAAAAAAGGGCCGAGCCCTGGCCCGAATTCTGTCCAAAAATAATAATAATAATAAAAATTCAGGCCGAGCGGCCCGTATTTACACCTCTAACTGCTGCCGACAAGTAGCGCAAACATAGCCCACCAATCACACCGAATTGCAGCTGCATATTGACTTTGTAATATTTTCAATCAATGTTATACGCCTCCATCATTTCCTAAATATTTGTATTTGAGTTTTGTAAAAATAACAAGAAGAAGTAGTATACACAATGTAGTCTTAAAACCATTCCCGTGTTCTTTCCATTCCATTTTTCTCTCTCTTCATTCATTTTTCCATTACTTCATCAAATTTAACACGGTATCAAAGCATCCTTTGTTCTAACAGATAATGTATATGATGATGGGTTTTTTCCAACTTTTGTTAATGGCCTAGTAAATTACACGTAATCCCACCTTATCTCACAAACGGAAAAAATCCACAAGAAGAAAACAAAAAAAACAAAAAAAAAAAAAAAAGGGAAAAAAGGAGAACCTCATGTTCTATCTAGAATCTAGTCATTTCCGAGAATTGGAAATAGAATGGAGAGAGATGAGTGCCTCTGTTTCTTCTTCTCCTGCTTTCGTAGCTGCAACTACAGCTGCTGTTGCTGGCACCAACCGAAGCTGGAAAAGCTGCCTCACTAAATCTGCTTTCACCTCCAAGCCAGGCTCTTTTTTGCCGTCTTCCCATCACCATCACCATCACCCTTTTTTACTCCGAGGTTTGTACTTCTTCTTTATTGTTTGGTTGCCGAGAAAATGTACCAATCTCGTACTGAAACTGAGTGCTATTCTGATGTGGAGTGTGGAGTGTGGAGTATGATTAGATTGCTCGTAGATATAATTTTAATGGTCATTTAGTATCACTCTCCATTTGCAAATTCTAGTTTTTGATTATAGTTGCAAATTTGATTTCTATGATCTTTCTTTCTCTGTCTTTTTTTCTCAAAAATGGAAATGAAAAAAAGAAAAGAAGAATATGCAAATTTAATGTTGTATTGTAAATTTTAGTTTTTTATACTTCACCGCATTTTTATTTTTTTTGTCAAAACCCCGATTGGAAAAGGAATGTAAATGGTTTTATATCAAACTCAAACATGAAGGGGGGTTTCTATTTTCGTTGGAAACAAACAGCCTTTTTATAGGGTTATTAAATTTAATAGTAAACAGAGAAGAAGAATATGGAAATTCAATACTTTATTGTAAAATTTAACTTTTTTATACTTCATTGCCTTATTTCTCAAAAACCCAATTGAAAAAACAGAAACTTGGAATCAAATGTAAATGGTCTTATATCAAATTCAAACATGAAGGGTAGTTTCTGTTTTCCTAGGAAACAAACAGACTTGTAATGGGGTTATTGCATTATCTCCCAAAGTAATCAATTTTTTTTTTTTGGAATATATTACCGAAATTCATCGATTGGTGAAAATTATCCAGCTATGTCACTGAGAAATATCATTTTTAGAAATGACAATATTTGACACCTCTATTTTTTATAAGATCCACACAAGATAGTTCATTGCAAAGATAAGAGAATGTATTTTCTAAAGTCACCAAAATCAACCCAAAAACATAGCTTGGAGTGATCAGAAGTTGCCAAGGCAAAATCACACGCCGACAACTTTTGGTAGCTTGTGTGTGCCTACTACAAGCATCTTTTTTGGGTTGATTTTGGTGACTCTAGAAAGTACGTTTTCTAATCTTTCCAAGAACTATCATGTGTCAAAATTCAGCAAAAATAGAAGGATCAAATATTATCATTGCTAAAAATTATTCATCTCAGTGGCATAATTATATAATTTTCCACTAATTGATGGCACCTGCAATTATATCTCCTTTTTTTTAATCATTCAACTTAACAATAGAGTCCTATCCCAAAATTGTTCTGAAACTGATCATATAAACATGATCAAAACTGTTTCTGATTTGTTGCAGTCACAAATGATTCGAGTCGAACTGAAGTGTCCACTGCTCCAGCCACTGAAATATCAGAAGCTGATGAGATAGTGGATGGAATGGACTTTGGTGAGCTTTGCAATGAGTTTGAGTGTAAAAGTAGTCCCTTGGTGGAATCAACAGCAAGACAACTTGCTCGTGATATACTTGAACTTAGGGAAGGCAGCAGAGCCCTTGGAACTTTTGCTGTTTCTGTTAAATACAAGGTAACTATGTACTAAATCTATGTTTTTTCCTTCAAGACTGGTTTTTTTTTTTCTGATTATATATATAAATATATCCATATATGTGTGTGTGTGTGTGTATTGCAGGATCCTCTTAGAAGTTTCACAGGCCGTGAAAAATACAAGAGACCCTTGTGGGTAACTAGTGCTCTAGACAAACCTTCTGTGGTGAGGCTTCCTTTTGTTTAGTTTCTTTGTTTGTTTCTTCCAATTTTCGTTAATTAAATTGAAAGTATCTTCTATTTTGTTGTTGTTAGAGTGTGCAAGAAATGGTGATGTTATCAACCAGTGTTCTTAGTATCAAGTGGATAGTTAAAGGAAAACCAAAGTCTAGTTTGGCTGTCATTGGAGGAGAGTTGGTGATAAAAATCAATTCCCAATTTACACTAAACCAGATTAGTGGTCAAGTGATTGAGCATGAAGAGTTCTGGGATTTGTCATCTTCATCAATCATTGCCCAGGCCTTTTTCTGGACATCTCGGCGAGCTTATGCCACGGTTGAAGGTGCAAAGGATTTGGCTGATCTTGTTAAGGACTTGTCAAGCCGCTTTTCAAGAGAAAAAGAGAACATGGAGATTTATCCAGACCCAACTGGTGATCCAACAAAGGTGAGTTTTTTTATGTAGATTTTCTCTTGTTCCAAAAATGAATTTTTGTTCTCGGAAAGTTCTTGTTCATGTTGAAAAATTCTACTTTGTTTCAGTTCTTTCAAAGGGATGATAGTTTTCAGAGAGATGCATACCAAATTGCGCTTCTTCTGGCAGTTCTCTATTTTGTTATACAGTTCTTGAGGGCTACTTTGTAAAGCTTGCTTGCCCTGCAAGAAATCCATTGTAATTGTGTTACATGAGTGTAATTATCCTTGTTGTACATTGTTTTATGATCATATGATGAACAAATACTAATAGCATAATTGTGTTTATCTAAAGTAAGTTTTAAATTTCTTTTTCGGAAATTTATACCAAATAGAGGAGTTAAGGATTGATTTTATACCCTCCAAACTTCCATGCAAGTCTCAACTCCCCCTCCCTCAAACATGAACTTTTGCACTCGTCCCAAAATACACTAAATACCTTGAAACTTTGAACTTTTCATAAAACATGGGGAATCCGGGATGGGGATTAGAGACTGGTGCGAAAATTCGCAAAAATATACCATTTTCCTGTTTTGCCCATGACCTCTCAATTGAAGAGTTTCACATCTCCTGTACTAATTGAAATCATTTCACAATATATTGATTTCAAACAATATGTGAGATATAACAACCTAAGAAGAAGACAGAGGATAGAGAGATCCTTGTTAACCATTGAGCATTCCATGGAAGAAATCTTATTCCATGAATATATCTACAAACCGCTGAGAAAAGAAAGCTCAACTTTTAGAATTATATCAAACACAAATTTCTATTGAATAAATTATGGTACAAAAAAAACCCTGAAAAAATGGATGGTTTGCCACTTAAAATTGTTCTACAATACAAGGAGAAGCACCATGGCAATAGGCAATAACAAGAATGTCAATATTCTTCCAATTCTCAGCGTGGAAGCCGATGAAAGATTGTGGGCACCAACAGTGTACACTGCCCCTGATTCATCCTTCACTCTGATGCTCGATGAACCTTAAAGAAAGCCATGGTAAAATGTAAGATTTACCTCCATAGGAATGAGTTTTACATCCTTAAAAGAACCAAATAGACGTGTTATGAACCAACTCAAAATGAAAGGATACTTACAGTTGTATTCGGTCCATCCAATAGCTTCGTTTTCGAGATCATATAAAACTAGCTTATTAGAAAGTACCATATCTGCAATTGGAAATGATTGGAGAAGTAAAGAATTGGAACTGCAGAGTATTTGGTTCTAAATTTGTCAATTTCAATCTCAATGTGTACATGTGCACGGAAATTTGTTTGTTTACGAGATCTGATTCTATACTCTACCTCCCAAAAGAGTCATGTCCTTTCCATCCTTAGATTGCATCCCACTGTTCTGCCAGCCGATGCACCAAACATTGTCCTATAAATATGCCATACAAAATGTTGATTAGCCAAGAACCGATTGGGGAAGAACCATAACGAAACAAGTAAAACGACATTACAAGTGGTCATCTAAATCATGTATTTTATTTGTTACTATTGACCAAGATGAACACCTAAATCAACTAAGTAAAACTAAGAACAACTCAATGGTAATAATAAAAGTAATAGTTGAACCTTGAGACAATTTACTTGTATTTTTCAGGACCGAAAATTGCCTTTGTCATCAATACTTGAATAGAAGCAACGTTTGGCATGACAACTATACAACTACCACTTAAGAGAAAAACCAATTCCTAATAAAAGAAAATGAAACATATGCCAGATATGAGTTCAAGTTATATTTGTAAAATTTCATTCCTACTTACTCGAATTTGGAAGAGATATTCGTGAGGATAAACCGTCAAAGTAAGGGATTTGTCAAAATGGAACTTGACAACAGGAAACCCATCATCAACACTGCAAGAGCAGAACAAATGAACAAATAAGGGTGGTATCACTAAGCCTTTGTTGTTCAACGTGCAAACAATAAAAAATCTAGGGGCTGTTTGGTATCCTATACGAATATAAATATTTGAATCCAAAGACAAGTAATTCACAAAGTTGCCAGTGAAGAAGCTACCAAACAGCCCTCTAGTTTCCCAGAGAAAAAAGATAAAAGGTACTGTTGCAGTGCCTTACTTTCCAGTAAACTCAAAACATGAAAACTGATCCTCAACGGTATGTAATTTCAATCCAGGCTGCCGAGCCATAACCTAACAAAATAAAATAGACAGAGAGAAAAAAGAACAATATAAGTATATACAAAACAAACTTCAAATGAGCAGGAATGAAGGAATATCACGTACCTTATCGATCAATGAGTCATAAACCGCATCTGGAAGATAAGCCAAGGTTGTACCACTATCAATAATTGTTCCTCTCCCATCTGAAGTATCAAATACATCTGAGGGAAGTTCTAGAACATCACCACCAACCTCAACTGTCTTCATAACAACATTGTAATGTGCCCTAAGAGAATTGATAGAAGTAAAATTATGACAACATTCATAAATCAAGAACTAACCTGATGGAGAACAGAGTTCTTTAACTAAGTAAGAACATATAAGAAAAGCATAAGAATCACAAAAGCATCTAAAGAAACAAAAGTCTATTCATAATTTAAAAACTTGAACAACAATGACTCTGAAAAGGTCATTCACCTACATATATAAATATACAACAAAAGGTCTTCAAAGACTTATTATAGGAATTCTTGCATGAAAAATGAAACTGCAAGTTAATGAACCCTAAGAGAAGAAGGAAACTTAGAACACATTTCCTTCCTTTAACCAAAATATCTTGACCTAAATAGCTATCAGACCAAACTTTTCCTTCAAAATGCAGAAAATCTCTTACATGTTCAGATTTCACTTGCATATAAAGCTAAGGAAAAGCAAAAACTGTTTAAAGGTTCAGTGGCATGATCACTATATGACCAAAAACGGTTTTTTTTTTTTAATAATAGATTGTCACTTACTGTTTTGGTATCAATGGTGTTGTATTTACACGTGGCGAAACCACTTCCCCAATGGCAAAGATTCCACCACCACTATTTGTATCCAAGCAGTGTGCAAATTCTTTTTTCACCTTTCCAGCTGAAGCAAGCTGCGAAAGCATGGACGAATTTGCCTGTCCAAAACCAAGTATTCCATCTAGAGCTTCAGAAGATGTACCTAGCTCCCCAGATTGTTTAGCTCCACACCTATTCAACATAAGGAAGTTAGTTAATATATATAAAAATAATTAGACCCAGACAGACGCACACGGACAGAGATAAACAGCTGACCAACAATATGTTCTCCTAACTCAAAGGAAACACAGAGATATTTTAATTAATAATGAGTTCAAAGGAAGCTAAAATGCTAACGCCCTTTATACAGGATATGTTTTCTAAAATTTGCATCCAATTGTCCTTATCCTTTGATTTCTTCCAAACCTCCTTTAAGATATCCATTTTAACACCACTAGCACGCTTAAAGAAAACGCAATGATTGACCAATAGAACATTCAAACAAATAAAAAAGTAAATTGTCATTTGAGAAACGCAACTCACCCAAATATTACAGAACCATTAGTTGATCCTGTTTTAAGATTTCCAGTCACCTTATTTAAGTGTAAAGTATCCTTCACAAAGTAGCCAGCAGTTGCGCTTCCATCTCCATAAACCACATTATATTGGCATAGCAACTCCGGCCTGCAACCAGGAAGTTGACCATCGTATGTGGAAGTGCAAAAATCTTGATCACAAGTAATCATTTTTGAAGTTGTGGAGCTCTTTGGATCATATAAGGTGAGTTCTATCTGTCGTAGGACACTCAAATAATAAACGCCTATTTGTTCATAAAGCATCAATATAATTTCGGAAACAAGATAAGATTTTTGAATTGATACTCTCAAGATACAAAATCGCAAAAGTCTAAGATGGCACAGAATGCAAAGTGTGATTCAATAACAAAGGATGCTAAAAAATAGTTAGGGAAAGATACATACACCAAGAGTGCTTTTCTTGGGACACTTCTCGCATCCAATACAATTCACCCATAAAATGTCACTCCCGGTATCAACTTGCACAAAATAATCTGTAGGAGGAGACCCAATACCGATTCTAGCATAGTACAGCCTAAACCACCGATCAAGCAAACAAGCACAGCCAAAATGCAACAAAGATAAAATTGTAAGTCAAAATTTTATCATTTAAGATCCAAGAAGCTTAATCAGCAATAAACACTAAATATTACTACGATACTAATTAGTAAATGCCAAAAGAGAAAACAGATCAATGAGTTTAAATTACAACTAAAAGAGAACAGGAATATAACTTTAGTATGACAAGGAGAGATATGGCAATACTGTTAAATCCACTGACTAATGTTAAACATAAAACAAATTAAGAAGAAGAAAGAACGAAAAAATGTTAGTTGAAGAATGGAAAATTGATATAATTCATCATAAATTTATCACAAAAACCAAAAACTCTAGTCAGAGGAAAATAAATAAATAAATAAATAAATGAGACATACTATTAACAGATCTAATGCTTTTAGTCAAACAAGTACATGAAATACTAAATTGGAAAAGTACCCAACAGGTATTAAACCTCAACTAACGGTTCTCAACAATCAAAAATTTCAAAAAAAAGAAAGAAAAAATCTCATCAATCTTCATGAAATTAGAATAAGAAAGCCTATAGTTTTATATATATAAAGAAATTAGATCGTCAAACTAAGTCAACAAGTACTTAGCACATTGAAAAAGGAGTTTAAAAAATATATATTACCAATTATAGAAAAAAGCAAAATTTCCGGGAAAAAGGACAAAAAGAAAAAAAAAATTGTAGCAGAAATTGAATAAACATAAACAAAATAGAATTAAATTATAAAACGAAAATTCAAATATGATGAAAAAACTAACCCAGTTTCAGAAGGCAAACCATTACCACCCAATTCCAGATCCACGGCGGAGAGAATTCTCCGGTGCCGGCGAACATCATGGGCTTTAAAGGCACTCAAAGAACGTTCTTTCCCCTTAAACTTGTGTTCCACCGGAAAAACAAAATTACCCGAAACATTGGAAACCAAATCCAAAAACAAAAAACAACCCAGAAAAGCCAACCTTGTTGTAAGATCCATTTGAAAAAAAGAGAAAAAAAAAACTCTTTTTTTATTCGATTAAGACCCAATTTGGAACACGAGCCGAATTGGGATTGAAACCAATTGTTAAAGCTTTATTGGGTTGTTTGCGAAGGTGGGTATTACAGAGAATCCATGGCGGATTGAGGTGGAGAAGGAAGGAAGCTCGGTGTGGGAGGGAAAGAGAAGAAACGGAGAAGAAGGAAAGAAAGAAAGAGGAAAAAGAGTTGCGCGTTTTTTCGATGGGAAACGAAAAGGACACGCCTTGTGAAATATTTTTTGGTTTGGAAAAATAGTAATCAACGTCAACCCTTGTTTTTTGTGAGATTTACCGCCTATTTTTCTTCTTTTCCTCGTCATTCTACATGAAAATTTCGTCTTTTAAGTAAAAATAAATAAAAAATTTTGAATCATACGAAAGTAAATTTAAATAGTCGTTTTAGATTATATCTAAAATTTTTGTCATTTAAGAGAATAAAATGGATCATATGAAAGTAAATTTAAATTTAAATAGTTGTTTTAGATTAAATCTAAGATTAATTTTTTTTTCACTTGATAATTAAAATCACATATTTATTATTTTAATTAAAAAATATATTTTTAAGAGGCTATACGTAAAATTTTTGAAAATTTGAAAAAGTATAAACTTTTAAGTGTAAAATTTGAAAGAAAAAATAATATATATATATTGTGTCCCAAACCTGTAAGATGACTCTATAGGTTGGATTGACCAAAGAAAAAAAGAAAAAAATTGAAAATTTGATAGACTTTCTAAATTCTCTTTAGATGTGTAGAAGTAGGGCAAAGAAACTTAAAAAGCTAACAATTTTCTCTACTCACCCATTGGATGTGGGAAATTGTTGTCCAAGTGAGTTCCTTTAATAATCATACCCCCTTTCTCATTAATGTTTTAACTTTGTATTAGAAAGTCAAACTTTTGTTTTTTTTTTTCAAATTAAGCATTAAAGCAATGATTTTGATTTTTTTTTTTATAATTAGATTAAGGTCAATTTACAACAATATTTGAATATAATTAGTGTGCTTAATAAAATTACATAAAAACATAATGCCCTTTTATAACTATTTTCAAAGGTAGCATACTTTTACTTGAACCATTACCTTTTTTTTAATAAAAAAAAAACATGAATTGGAACATTTTACTTTAAAATACAAAAAGGAACATAACAATCTTAAACCATACTTTAGTATATTGTGAGCTTTGTGGTTACCATGTTCATAAATATTCCTCTTTATTTTTGGACTTTTGAAGACTCAAGAAGTTGAAATAATTTTGCTTTATTGCAAAAAGGAAACAACAAAAGAGTACCTCATAAAGATTAGCAAGTGGTTAGAGATTGCTTCTTTAACATTTGTATCAACAAACCATACTTGTTTGTGAATGGTGACAAAAGTTTTTACATCTATACACAATTCTCATTGTCCACTCAGAAGGAGAATTTGTTTTTTTTTTGTTTTTGTTTTTTTTTGAATACTCAAAAGGAGAAAACTTAAGCAATACCCATGTTTGGTACATAGATAAATATATGCTGCAACTAGTATAGGAATTTTATTATTATTATTATTATTATTATTATTATTTTCATTCAAATTATACAAAACGGTTATGAATATGGCATGCTCAATTATTGGGGCCCCAAATGTTCCAAGGATTAAGACTTATTTAAAGACATGTTTGCTTTGCTAGAATAGAAAGAAAAGGAAAGGGAATTTTTTTTTTATCTTGTAGTACACACAGTAATAAACCATTTTAATAAAAAAAGATTATTCTATTATTCCAGCAAAATATAACTATGCGTATTTAAATATATAATTAATCATATAATCACAAACGTAGTCTAATGAGAATGAGGTCTAATTTTGAATCTCCCTGCCCCAATTCAATATATATAACAGGGTAATAGAAGAATTAGATCAGGAATTGATAGGGCTATGGCAAATGAAGCCTGGTAGAATTCATTCTCAAATGCCTCTATCCGTGTCCTGCCCCAAACAACTTCGAACCATAGTCCCCAGATTCTCCACTGTTTTGGGCAAGACTCTTTTGTGAAAAGACCATTTCGTTTTGAGGTTGCTTGGATGGAGGATAAATGTAGTTTTTGGGTTTTCAACCATGCTTGGCAGTCAATGGCTTACCAATCACCTCCTTACCAATTTTGTAAGCAGGTGAATGCATATAGGCATGCTCTTTGGTTTTGGAACAAATCGCAGTTTGGCAATTTGCAGTCTAACATCAAAGCTACAAGGGAAACTCTTTCTAGGGTCCAGCAGACCTCGGTCTTTAATGACATGGATGTAGATACTAACACTAACCTGAGGTGTCATCTTGAGCACCTTTTGAAAATGGAAGAGCAACTATGGTTCCAAAAGTCCCGACTTAAATGGTAGTTAGAAGGAGACTGGTGCACTCAATTCTTCTTTTTGACTACCTTAGCTAGAAGAAAACATAACAGAAATGATTGTCTAAAGGATGACTCGGAGGTTTAGCTAACTTCTCGAGAAATGATTGTCCAAATGTATATCTCAGTTAGATTATCCACCCTTTGATCTTGGCTGAGGAAAATTAGAGACTAATTTATATCCCGGATTGAGACGAAATTAGGGAAACAGTATTTCGTATGGGCTCTTTCAAAGCTGCTGGTCTGGATGGAATGTCATTCTTGTTTTTCTAAACTTACTAGTCTATGGTTGGTGATGATGTTGTGGCAACAGTCAGAATTTTCTTTATCACAAGGAATCTTCATCCTTTCTTGAATAAGAGCAATATTGTCCTTGTTCCTAAGGGTCATAACTTAAGTTCTATCAACCAATTCAGACTTATAGCTGTCTATAATGTCATCTATAAGATCATTTCCAAGCTCCTTGCTAATCGGGTGATGCCGCTTCTTGATAAGCTTATCTGTCCAACCCAAAATGCTTTTGTTTCTGGTCGTTCCATCCACGACAATTATGTGCTTATTCAAGAAGTTATTCATGCTATAAAGAGGAAAAAAGGATCCCAAGGTTGGATGGCCTTAAAAATTGATTTACAAAAGGCGTATGACCTGTTAAGTTGGAAGTTCCTTGAGTTTGTTCTTATTGCTTTTGGTTTTCATCCAAGATGGATTAAATGGGTTTTGACTTGCGTTTCAACCGCCTCTATGACCTTGATTCTTAATGGGGCGAATTTCCATTCTTTTCAACCTAAGCGAAGCCTTAGGCAAGGGGATCTTATCTCCTTATCTGTTTATCATGTGCATCGAAGTTCTCTCCAAGTTAACCAACTTGAAGGTGGCAGTTGGACAGATTGCTAGGTTCAGGCTAAATCGTCACTCCCCAGCTCTTCATCACATGTTCTTTGTCGATGATGTGTTCCTTATGGAAAAAAATTCAGTGGATAAGAGCTTTTACTTTAAAGAATGCTTGGACACTTTTTGCAGTTTGTCTGGCCAAGTCTTCAACCCGAGAAAGTCCAATATTTTCTTCAATGCAAGGGCTAATAGCCAAGTAGTGGGTCTGGTCACGACTTTGATGGGTTTGAAAGGATCACACCTAACAACACTTATCTGGGGCTCCCTCTCTTTAGGTCTGGAACAAATAAAGACTATACCTTTCTAATTGAGCAATTGGAGGCTAAGTTAACTAGGTGGAAAGCTATAGTGCTTTCAAAAGCCAAAAGATTGGTTCTTATAAAAACAGTGGCCATGTCTCTTCCTGTTTATGCGATGCAAACGATGAGATTACCCTTTTCTATATGCTCCAAGTTGGATGCTATTATCCACAACTTTTGGTGGGCTGCTGACTCTAAAAACCCCTAGTGCCTCAAAGCTTGGTGTGATATTTGTCAACCCAAGCAATAGGGACGCTTGGGTTTTTGGAGAATGCGTGATTTGAATAGGGCTCTACTTGCCAAATGGGCTTGGAGATTCCTACAGGGCCACAACTCCCTTTGTTGTTTAGTTCTTCGGGCCTGGTATATGCTTCACAACAAATTCTTTAACATTTCACCAACGAACGGTGACTCCCCTTTTTGGAAAACATTTTGTCTACAAAAGACCTCATATTGTCAGGGGCTTGTTCTCTAGTGGGCAACGAAGAGTCTATAAATCTCTGGGAAGATCTTTGGGTTCCTTCTATTGATGGTTTTAGGTCGATCCCTAATGGTGGGCCTAGAGTTGGCTTGTTGACAGTTAAAGACCTGATTCTCTAACCTGGGATATGGAATCGAGCAAAGATGAATGATTTTTTTGACACTTATATTGTCAATGCAATTACCTCTATCCGGCTCCCCTTGCTGGACAAACTAGAGAAAATGATCTAGACGCTTGCTGCTAATGGCCAATTCTCAGCAAAATCTAGTTACTTAACGAACAATGCAACCCGATTCAGAGAGGTTCATGGTATCCCCAAATCAGTTGGAATAAGATTTCGAGTTGCAAGTCTATTCTCCCTCGTCACAAAATCCTTTGGTGGCAACTCCTTACTAATAGTCTCCCAACTAGAGAACCACTTGCTTTATTCTTTAATATTAATGATGTTAATTGTCGAATTTGCAATACTCATGTTGAAAACATCTTACATATCTTTGAGTTTTGTGATTTGGCCGAGAAAATTGCTTCTCCATTGCACTACCTTAGGTTCCTATGGACGATGGAGGCACGAGACTATTGGACTTCTACAAGAAATACTAGGTGTAGTATTGTTTTATTTGCCTTTGTGTTTTCTGATCACCTTTGGAAATACAAGAATAACATCACCCATGGTGGTGTTGCCATGCACCTGGTGTCCCTTTTTCAATCCATCCATAGAAGCTATTATTATCTGTATAACAGCTAGACTCATGCTACTGTAGTTCTTCCCCCAGGTTGGTCTCATCCACCTCTTGGATGGGTTAAAGTAAACTCTAATGTTGCTATTGGAGAGGAGGTTGCAGTCATTTCTTGTGTTGCCCGTGATAATGGTAGTAACATCTTCTGTTGGAAATCTAAAATCATACCTAGTTTATCTCATTTGGTTGTGGAAGCTTATGCCACCGAGCTAGCTATCGATATGGCCATCTTTTCCCTTTGGATTGCCATTGTTTTTGCTGGTGATGCCAAGAGTATTCTAAATGCATTGGATTCTCATGATAACTCCTTAGAGTAGTCTATTTGTTCTGTTCTAGATAATTTTATCTTTAAATTTAACTCTATCATGGTTTGGTTAGCTTCCTTCACCCCTAGAATTGCTAACATGTTAGTTCACAATATTGCTA
>WUAT03046178.1:0-20655 GCA_010015005.3 Ulmus americana
TACTGATGTAAGAGGCTGAAGAACAGGGTAGGCTAAAGGTATTTAAATGCATCTAATGTAATTCTTAAGCCATCAAGGCATGGGCCATACGCATTTTTCATTTCATTTAGGGAAAATATATTTCACTTTATTTATTTATTTATTTATTTTGATTTAAAAGGGAAGGATATTGTACATAAATCCATCTTACCACTTTTCTATATTAATAATAAATGTATGTTTTGTGAATTGTGGTCTTCACTATCCTTGGAAATAAGTCATCTTTTTATACTGTTAAGGGGTTGTTCTCTTATATAATCTGAATTGTCAGGAATTAATATTGCTGAATACTTCAAAGATATGGGCTACAATGTCAGTATGATGGCACACTCAACATCTTGATGGGTAGAAGCATTGCGTGAGATTTCAGGGTGTCTAGTAAGATTCCTTCCTAACATTGAATACTAGATTTTCATAATTGATGTTGTTTCCTAGATTGTTTCTTGATGCTTCACAATTTATTACACTTATTGCAAATGCCTATTTTTGGTTTTAGAATTACAATTTGAAGAACAATCATTCATTTCAATAACTCGTCAGGATAAAAGCTAAGACGAATAATGTTATGATCATTTTTTATTTATTTTATATCAAATTACTAAAGCAAATATTTCACACATAAGCCAACTGCATTTTATGATTTACATGGTTTATGCAATATGTTGAGTTTTCAATTCCAATTGGCATCAATTGCACCCTTTTTTTTTCTTCCCATTAATAATGAATTTATTGTAATTTTTTCTGTAGGCTGAAATGCCTACAGATAGTGGCTATTCAGCTTATCTAGCTGCACGTTTGGCCTCATTTTATGAATGTGCTAGTAAAGTAAAATGTCTTGGTGGACCAAAGGTACTGGTAGTGTGACAATTGTTGGCGCTGTTTCTTCCCCAGGAGAAGATTTCTTAGATCTAGTGATGCTTGCAACTCTCAGTATTGTGCGAGTTTAATTTATATTATGATTCTAGTATGTTCTATTTGAACTTACTTGATTATGAGCTCCATTGCTAAGTCTACAAAGTGTATTCATAGTTATGGATTTGAGGTCCATTTTATTTGTAATCAAATACTTTGTTTTTATTTGGTTTTATGTTATTTTTAAGAATTGTTATTATAATTGCGTATGGAAATGGCACAATCTAATTTCAAAACAATGTGATATGTATTTGAAAACTGTGACAAAACCCTTCGTTGAAATCCTACAAGTTCAAGAGGTCGTGGGATAGCCTTGTCCAAATCCTACAAGTGAAGAGGCCATGGGATAGCCTTGTCCAAATCTTACAAGTGAAGAGGTCATGGGATAGCCTTCGTCAAAATCCTGCCTGGGTAATTGGTCGAAAGATAGCCTTTGTCCAAATCTTTCATTGTAAGTATTTATCGGTTTATTTTGTATTTTCTAGTAAGATAGTAAAATCCTCTCAAGCGTTATGCTTGGTGGTGTGGACGTATGTGTTAGTGCCGAACCACGAGAATATCATTGTGTCTTCTTCTCTTTACTTTTTCTCTTCTTGCAAATTACTTTACTTTTTTTAGCTTCTGCAATTTACATTTAATTTGCAAGAACAATGTGTTTTTGGTTTTCGTAAATTAAGCGAAAAAGTTTATAAGTTTTAAAATAACTAATTCACCCCCCTCTTGGTTGCCTAACCGGACCAACAGTTTCATACTTCATTTTTATCGAACGAAAGCCGGACAACTATGGAAGTAGTTCTTTGTCAAACTGGCGTCGGTCCAAGTTGTTTGGTGCATGGAACAAATCAGATGGTGCTGCCAAACTTCATGCCGTGTGAGCTAAGCTCTCGTGGATTGGTTGAGCTGCGTGCTATGTGGGCCGAGCTCATGTGTCCCGGCCGAGCTACGTGTCATGTAGGCTAAGTTCATGTGGTCTGTCCAAGCTGTGTGCCACGTTGGTCAAGCTCTGTGGCCCAGTCGAGCTACGTACTCAACTACGTAATCTCGTGCAGGGTGAGTTGCGTCGTCAGGTAGCCGATCCAAACATGGCCGAGGCCGAGGTTGAGCTGGGGCATGACCGAGCTGTGTGAACGAGCCTCCTTCCCATCTTGGCTAAAAATGGGGTTCCAGCTTTGTGCTTGGATAGATTTGTTTTGTGATTTCATTCACAATAAGTGATGGTTCTAAGTTAGACACTTAGAATTTTAGTTGTTTTTGACCATATTCGTTTTTCAAGGTGAGGAGTCTCTATTTAAACGAATGTATGAGTCATAACAACTATTTCACGACATCATGTTTGAACCAATGGTTAGGAAATTGCTTCCATCCTTGGCGAGCTTGGAAGTGAAGTTGGACAGATGAAATTTTTTCAAAGTTGTAACACACGATGAGTATAGCTATTTTATGACCGGGCTAACTCTTTTTTTTTTTTGAAAGTTGGGCTTTCCAACTAAGAGATATCCTCGGGTTGTAACATGCTATATTAGTTGTAAAAAACTAAGTTTGGATTTTGAATATCCACATCAATGGTTGTGGACATGCGTTGTCTCGTCCATGATGATTTTGGAAGTAAAGTTGAATAGGAGAAACTTAGTGAAAATTTTGAAATTTCGAGTTATAAAATTTCAAGCTATAATGTACTATCGTATAGTGTGGCATTAAGCATACCTAGGTATCGTACCCCCCCGAAGTGTTAGAAACTTTTTGAAGTTTCTAAAACTTGATTTCAGAATTGTCGAGTGTACTTATTGCAAGCAATACATTTAAAAAGGAAATGCAACTATGTAAAAAGATAGAAGTGCTAAATAATTCTTTTATTTAAAGCATTCATGATCACACGATGTGAAAGTACATGGAATTGGAAATAAATAAAGGAAAAGACAAACAAACGATTACTAGTAGTAACGGCGTAGGCATTCTGCATTCCATGGGTTACCAAGGACTCTACCTAGCTCATAAGTTCCCGGTCATATGATGGCGTGGACGCGGTATGGTCCTTCTCAGTTTGGACCCAGGATGCCGACTCCTTTATCCTTGGTGTTAAGGAAGACTTTTCTTAGGACTAAGTCTCCCTTGGCAAAGCGTCGGAGTTTAACTTTTCTGTTGTAGTATCGAGCTACGACTTGGTGATGGGCAACAAGTCAGTGGGATAACGACATTATTTTCTTCATCGAAGTTGTCAATTTGAAATTTTGGCATGCCGATTTCAACTAGGATGACGGCCTCAACTCCATTGGCTAAGGAAAATGGAGTTTATGTGGTCATATCACGGAAACTTGTTCTGTAAGAGCACAACACAAGAGAGAGTTTGTCGATCCAAGCCCCTTTTGATTTTTCTATCTTTTTCTTCAGAGTCTGCTTAATCATCTTGTTGACAGCCTCAACTTAGCCATTTCCTTTTTGGTGAGCCGAGGATGAGAACATTTTATTTATCCCAAGTTGGTCACAGACATTTTGGAGTCTTTTGTTCTCGAATTGTGTCCCGTGATCAACTACCAGTGCGTAGGGAACTCCAAAATGATAGATGCTACTCTTTCATACAAAGGTTGTGACATTCTACTCCGTTATTTTGGCTAAGGGTTCAAATTCGACCCACTTCATGTAGTAATCTATGGTGACCACAACATACTTGAGTTGTCCCTGAGCTGTGAGAAAGGGTTTGATGAGATCAATTCCCCACTTGGTAAATGGCCAAGGATTGACAACTGTGGTCAGGTCTTCAGAAAGCTAGCATGGGATGTTTGAAAAGCGTTGACACTTTTCACAGCTGTGAACAAAATTTAGGGAGCCAGCTTGGATGGTTGGCCAATAGTATCCTTGCCTCAGTATTCTGTTTGCCAAAGCTCTTCCACTTTAATGGTTTGTATATACACTGGTGTGTACTTCTTCGAGGACGTGATTTCCTCAGTCTTTATCTAAGCACAAAAGACTTGGTGTTGATAAGC
The DNA here is from genome assembly GCA_010015005.3 of Ulmus americana. Classification (NCBI taxonomy): domain Eukaryota; kingdom Viridiplantae; phylum Streptophyta; class Magnoliopsida; order Rosales; family Ulmaceae; genus Ulmus; species Ulmus americana. The sequence goes on from WUAT03046178.1 coordinate 3,933, forward strand.
TTTTCTTATATAGCTTGCCTTTGTCGAGGAAGTAACGGGCCGACCTATATGAAAGACACTGTGCTTCAAACTTGTCCTCTGGGAGACTTTCATCACGGAGGAATGAGATGATGGGTTCCATCTAACTTGGCCGAGTTATGATAAATCCTATTTGTTCTGGCTTGTCAATACTTAGTTGTTCCAGAACTTCAATTGGGACTATTTTCAATAGGCGTTCCTCTAAACCTGTGGCAAGTTGTGCTAGTGCGTCGGCGTTCTCATTTTCGGCTTTTGTAACTTGTATGACGATGACTGTGTTGAACTGACCCAGCATTTCTTTCACTTTCGCTAAGTAAGCTGTCATCATTTCTCCTTTTGGCTTGGAATTCGAAGTTAACTTGGCTAACTACCAGTTGAGAATCACTGTAAACAAGTAAGTTTTGGGTTGAGACTTCTTTTGCCAAGGTGAGGCCTGCAAGTAAAGCTTCATACTTAGCTTGGTTGTTCGTGGCTATGAAGTAGAATCGTACAATACAGCTAAGCTTGACCCCATATGGGCAAACTAAAATGATCCCAGCTCTGGCGCTACTTTCTGTTGATGAACCATCGACATACAACTTCCATTGCGAGTTCGGTATATGGCTTAATAGTTTCTCTTTGTCTGCCATCTTTGGTATGGAAGTGAATTCGGCAATGAAATTTGTTAAGGCTTAGCCTTTGATAGCTGTCTGTGGTTTAAATTGGATATCAAATTCACCGAGCTAGATAGACCATTTAGCAAGACGGCTAGAAGCTTTGAGCTTTCGGAAGACCTGTTTCAATGGGAACTTGGTCGGCATGATGATGGTGTAGGCTTGGAAGTAAGGCCTCAACATTCATACTGCCACCATGAGGGCTAAGGCAAGCTTCTCTATTTCTAGATACTGTGTCACTGCATCAAGCAAATACTTGCTTATGTAGTAAATGGGCCATTGGACACCGTCCTCTTCCCACTCCAAAGTTGAGCTTACAACCCCTTTTGAAACTGCTAGGTACAGGATGAGTGAATTTTCTTCATGGGGCTTGGACAAGAGAGAAGGGTGGCCTAGATAGGATTTCAGGTCTTGAAAGGATTGTTTGTAGTTTGTCATCCAGATGAAGTTTGTCCCTTTGCGAAGGGCTTGGAAAAATGGCTAGCAGTGGTCCATCGCTCTTGAGATGAAACAATTCAAGGCCACAATTCTTCCCATCAATCAATGGACTTCTTTGATGTTTCGTGGGGGTTGCATGTCAAGAAAAGCTTAGATCTTGGATAGATTGGCTTCGATGCCATGGTGGTTGACCATGAACCCCAAGAATTTTCTTGACGAAACACCAAAGAGACACTAGATGGGTTAAGTTTCATTTTATACCTACGAAGAATATCGAATGTTTCCTTCAAGCCTTGTATATGTTCTTCTGTCTTCAAGCTCTTCACTAGCATATCATCTACATAGACTTCTATTGTTTTTCCTACATGTTCCTTGAACATTTTGTTCCCCAACCTGTGGTAAGTTTCCTCGGTATTCTTTCAAACCAAATGGCATGGCCTTGTAGCAGTAGAGGCCTTGGTTAGTCAGAAAGCCTGTGTGCAATTGATCCCCTTCATACATCTGGATTTAATTATAATCGGAGAAAGTGTCCATAAAGCTTAGCAGTTCGTATCCAGCAGTGATGCCCACCAATTGATCAATTCTTGGAAAAGGGAAGCTATCTTTCAGGAAAGTATGATTCAAGTCTATGAAGTCTGCGTACACTCTCCAATTTCTGTTAGCTTTTTTGACAAGGATGACATTAGCTATCCAATCGGGGTAATCAGCTTCCTTGATGAACTTAGCTTTGAGAAGCTTGTCAACTTTAGTGTTGATGGCCATATACCATTCTGCATTGAAATTTCATCGCATCTGCTTAACCAGTTTGAAGTTTGGGTAAATATTTAGGCGATGAACTTTGATGCTAGGATCGATCCCAGGCATGTCCTCGTCTGACCAGGCAAAGACGCCGCGGTATTCTCAGAAAAAGGCAATCAGGTCTGCCTTGAATTGCCATGTGAGTGCTGACCCAATCTTGCAAGTTGTCTCCAGCTCGTCATCAAAGAGTGGAATTTTGGTTAGCTCTTCAACCGGTTCCCCATGTTGCTCAGCTATAGGTTCTCTTGGGTCTAGCTCATTGAACTTTTGGACTTTACTTATTTTCACTTCTATCGTCTCGATCATGATGGTGTTGACATGATGGACGCCGTGTCCACCATGGACAATATTGACACCATGGATGCCAACTATTCAAGTTTCCACAGACTTGTTAGCCGACTGGTTCTTAGTTAAAGCATTGGCTGTCGGGTTTCATCACAAGACTTAGCCGAACTTCTTATTCCTTGAACATTGGCTGATTTGTTGGCTGCTTCATAAATTTCCCTTGACCCTGTTTAGTCTCCTCTCAAAACATCTATCACCCCACTTGTGGGGAACTTAACCAGTAGATGATAGGTTGAAGTCACAGCTCTAATTTGGTTAAGTGTCAAATGGCCAGTGATGGCATTATAATGATGAAGTCCATTGCTTGAATATGCTGACACGGACTGGTTCCAAGCTCAACGGGAAAATTCAATATTCCTTTGGACGACACGCTGTCCCTAGTAAACCCAGAAAGAGATGAAGCCATTGGCTCGATTTTTTCTCCGATTAGATTCATCCTATTCAACGTTGATTTAAATAAGATGTCAGCAAAGCTCCCGTTGTCCACTAAGATCTGATACACTTTCCGCCCTGCTATACGTAAGGTTACCACGATGGCATCCGTATAAGGGTACCATAGTCCTAGTGCCTCATCTTCCATGAAGATAATGGGGTCACTCATAAGAGGTTGTATTTTATCTTTTTGCTCAGTCAAGTTAACATGGTGAGAAAATGATTTAGTCCTTGCTTGTGGAGCATAGTTTTTCCTTGGATGGTTTGTATTTCTGGTTGCTGGTCGTCTCATTATTGTTCTAACCTCTATGTCTTGGTTGTCTGGCAGTTGTGGTCATGCAGGTTGAATTGGTTGATGAGGCTATTGGTTTGCACCTCTTACGTATTCTCTAAGTTGGCCCCTTTGTATGAGCCTTTCCACTTCGTCTTTTAGAACTCTACATTCCTCCGTGGTATGCCCCATGTCACAATGATACCTATAGTATTTCAAATTATCTCTTTTGTTTACTAGAGTTCTTATGCCCGGTGGGAAGTTAAAGATCCCTTGGTGTTTCGATTCTTTGAAGACAGTTGCGACTGTCTTAGTGAGAAGGGTATATTCTCGAAACCATGGTATCTGAGCTTGTTGTGGTCCACCCCTATTATTGTTGTTGCCACTATTTTGTCCTCCATTTCCTCCATTTTTGTTCTTTTTCATACTAACTCCACTGTCTTGTTTGGAAGGTCCAACCCGGGAGTCCATTTTCCTTTTTCACCCACCAAGTAGTATGTCTTGACTAAGCTTGCTAGCTTTAAGGTTAGAGGTTTTCTATGCATCAATGTGGTGGCGTAGCTTAGTGATTAACTCGGGGTATGATACCGTGTCTGGCTTCCTGGCTGACACCAAGTATTTGAGGATAGTTGAGTTTCTTAGTTCATCAATAAGAGGCCCGCTAGCAATGGCGTCATGCCTGTCTTGGACGTTCATCTCCTCTTTGACAAAACAAGTGAGATAACTTTATGTGCTTTCATTCTCTCATTGGGTGATGGTATACAGATGACATGCTGTCTTTTTATGTATCTTGTGGATGGCAAATTGGGAGATAAAAGACTCTGAAAGTTGGTGAAACGATGAGATGGTCCCTGGATACAAGATTTGGAACAAGTGTCGAGCCACGCCGGTAATAGTGATGAAAAATGCTCTGTATTTGAAAGTGTTAGTTGCCAAATTCAGTTCCATCCAACTTCAGTAAATCTCCAAATGATCAGCTGGGTCATCGATCCTATTATACTTTGTATCCAGGAGCTTAAGTCTATCTGGTATCACCACCATTCTTATGTCATTTATGAACAGTCACTTAGTTTCTTCCAGGAGATCAGTGACTGTATTATTAGGAATGTCATGGCATTGGAGTTCCTCTTTCTGGCATTGAAGTTCATGGATTTGGTGGTTCACTGGATCCGTGTTGGCAGCATCATGTACATTACCTCATCCTTGCTTTGCGTCATGATGGATGCATCGATCATTCAGTCTATCTCTGAGATCCCAGTTATGCAATTGATTTTTCAGATGTTTGCAGAGGTCATGATGGTTGTGACTTTCCTGATGAGAGTTGTATCCAAAACTTGCCACTGCCTCACGCGGTACGGTATTTTCAGCACGCTGACCGCTAACTCTTGGTCTGCGGCTCTCATGATTTCGGGACTAACTGCCCTGATGATTACGAGTATCTCCTGAATGGTGATCTTGCGTGGTCACTTGACTTTGGTTAGGTTCTTCTCTTTTTCTATTTGGCCGGGGAATATTCGCGCCATGTTCTTGCAACGTGCTAGGAATAGGCATTCGGTTCGCTTGGTTTAGAGTAGCTTCCATTAGAGCAACGACAGTAGTAGGTTGTGTGATGCGAGAATCTAGATTTTGAATATCATCCCAATTGATCGGAGGTTGTCCTCTCGCACGACGAGGTCTATTAGGAGGTCAAGTATTTTCAGTCGACTCCACATGACTGGTTCCACAATGGGATAGTTCTTGTCGATTGTCTATGGTGGATGCTTCAGTTGCCATGTTGATGGTTTAGGTATGGTAGGATTATTGTGTTTAAGCTTGTGTTTAGGGGAAAAAATTTTGCTGGTAGGGCAATGTGCTTATTTTCAGCACACGCCTTCTTTTTAACGCCAAACAATTGTTGCTAAAAATTAGATCAACCATCAATTGCCAGATTGTGCTTGTAATGAGTGGTTCTGATGACCGAAAAATGACGTAGGACACTGTCTCCTCAGGAAATCAGAAACATTGTTGCACTACAAAATAAAACATGCCGTCAAAGGTCGGGGATTGATTCCCCAATCACCTTCCAATGCTTAAGTCAGTCAAAGTTGAGTTGGCAATCTGGCAGAGTATTAGTCTTGAGTTAAGAATTTGATACCTTTTTAATTGAAGTGTCAATGTATTTATAAGTGATGTTGAGAGAAGAGGTTAGGCTACTAAGTGAGTTAGTGGTCCACTACCTCAGAAAGTGGGGATGCCTACTATGTTCGTGTGAACAGGCAGTTGGTGGTTAGCACATCATGGGCTTGTGGGTGCAAGAATTCCAGAGATGCCTCGATTGAATGTGTTACGACACATTGAGCATCGTGCTACTTGGAAGAGAACTAGTCAGCCTAGAGCTTAGTTGTGGCCTTGAGCTCGACTATGGGGGAGCAGTTGGTTGGCGTGTGGCTTGGCAGGCTTTGGCAGATTGTGTGCGGGGTACTAGCCTAGAGCCTAGCTTGGCCACACAGGCATTAGCCCATAGCCTAGCTTGGCCACATGGGTGTCTTAGCTCTTGCTCGGCCACGTGGGGCACTGGACTAGAGTTTAGCTTGGCCACATAGGTGCCTTGCCCCCATCTCGGCCACGTAGGCGCTAGCCTAGAGCCCAACTCAGCCACACGGGCATCTTGGCTCCAGCTCAAACACATGGGGCATTGGCCTAGAGTTAAGCTCAGCCGTACAGGTGCCTTCCCCCAATGTTGACCGCGTGGGTGCTAGCCTAGAGCCTAGCTTAGCGACACGGGCGTCCTGTCCCAAGCTTAGCTAGGCAGGGCACTGGCCTAGAGCTCAGCTTAGCCACATGGGCGTCCTGGCCCCAACTCGACCACACAAGGCGCTGCCCTAGCCTGGCAACTCGGACTAACAGGCAGCTCAGCCGAGCAAGCACCTCGGCCATGTTGGCCAGCTCAGTCAGGCTTGGGCTTAGTTAGGGTCAACTTGGTCCAACATGGGTTATCAGGTTTGGTCGATCATTGGCTCTGGCCATGATATAGTTCATCTTTTGAACTTCACTGATTGTTATTTATTTTCATCAAGTGTGACGCTAGATCGGGCTTTGTGTATTGCGGACCTGGTTAATTTTGTCATAACTGTTTCGGATCATATCCGTTGGGAATATCCCCTAACAACTTTGATGACAACCTAAAAATGAACACACTTCCACACTTAGGAGACAAGAGGGTCGAACATCTGATAGAGTTCAGAACAAGAGGAACATGGGGGAAGGAAACATTACCTATGAGATAGCATCGCAGTGATGGCCAAAGCATACATTGCAAGGCAGGAATGAGATGTGACCACCAAGGAGCCAAGGCAATCTAGTCTTATGTCAAATGAGCTATTTGATCAGGTAGTGGATATTGTTACAATGATGTCAGAGTTTGATTTTAGGCCGAATGTTAAGCTGATTGAGTTCTTTAGGATGAACCAAACCACCCATAAAATGTTCATCAAGTGTCGCATGATATAAGGGTTGCTTACATTTTACAGTGAGGAAGTAACACATATTAGCTGATGTTTTTTGCCTTTGGATGATTTATATTTCTATGAATTGTGTTGATTATTTTAGTACTTTATGTTGTATCTTATGTGGTAGAGAACATTTATTTGGCTTAAGCTTAAGCGTAATGTTATATGGTAGATAACATTTATTTGGCTTAAGCTTAAGCGCAATGTTATGTGGTAGAGAATATTATTTTGGCTCAGTATTACATTATGTCTTAGAGAACATTTATTTCAGATTATTATTTGATTATGTGGTAGAGAAAACGTTTGTTATGATTTAGTGTGGATTATTTGTTGATATTGAAACACTTAACACAGATGTTATAAAAGTAGTTGATTTGATATTGTGAAATTGATTTAGTTTATAATGTGTACTATAATAGGAAAACCATATATGAGTATGATTCTGATGATGATGTTGTTGTTTTGGTTTTCTTGATGGATTCCTACGTTAGAAAGATGCGTAGGAGATTGAGAATACCAAAGCTTGTTTCAGCGTTCAGTGGGCATGAAAGGATGTCAAAGTTACTTACAGGTCATGAGGGATTTTTACTAGAATAGATAAGAGTGAGCAGAGATTGTTTCCATAGGTTGTGTACACTTTTCGCAGTTCAAAACTGCATTCAAGAAACGCATTCGTTGATGGTGAAAGAGCAGCTAATGATGTTTCTTACAGTGGTTGCTCATGAGAATAACAACAAAAGAAGTGCTTATGAGTGGAATCACTCGGGGGGAGACAATTAGTAGTACTTAGATGTTGTATGCTCTCATTTGGTTGATTTGTCAAGTAATGTTATTGTACCTCCTAATTTTAATACTATATCACCAATCATTGCCGCCAACGTTGAAGTATGAAGTCACTATTATCTCTTTCATAACAGTATGTTGATGTACAATGTTCGAAGTTGAAATAATATATATATTTTTTATGTACATTTGGGATGTGTTGGCGCTATTGATAGAACGCGTATAGAGTACGTCATATCAGCTAAGGTAGCTTTGGCTTACTGTAATCAGAAAACGTTTACGTGCCAAAATATGATGGTGATGGAAGAATTTGAAATGAAGTTTACTTACACAGTGGCAGGGAGGGAAGGATCTACTCATGATGCACATATTTTGAACGTTGCCAAAAGCACGTCTGCTTTTAGATTTCCAAATGCACCTCCAGGATGCTTCATTTGTTAATTATTGATTGGTTTTAAAAAGACATGGGTAGTTACATTTGTCGAGACGTGATAATTTTTTTTCTATACAACAAACAAAACTAAGTATATTTTTTACATTTTGGGTAAGTATTACTTGGTTGATGTTAGATACCAAAATAAAGCAGGATTTCTTACTCCTTTCCATGGTCAAAACTACCACTTGCATGATCGTAGGTGGGAAGATGGTGATCAAAAGAAATAAATGTTTAATTACCGACATGCATCCCTTTGCAATGTCATTGATAGAACATTCGGTGTATGAAAAAATAAATTTCACATTTCACGAAGGATACCATAATATTCTCTAGAAAAATAAAGAGATATTGTAATAGCATGTACGGTACTTCATAATTTCATTAAGCTATTTTCTGATTAAGCTGAAGTTTTCAACTTTGAGGATGATGTAGCAGATGATGACAATGATGAAGATGATGTTAGAGAAGCCTCAACCCAATAACAAACTTAGGATAAAAATTATATGGGCCACTTTCGTGATCAACTAGCAAATTGGTTATGGAATGATAGGCATGAGTATTAGGACTTATTATGTTACGTATTTGAATTTAAACCCCAAACTACATTATGTAAGCTTACTTATGTTTTTATTCTTATACTTTGAGTTATGTTTGTTTCTTAGTAACCCATGGTTGGTATTAGTATGGACAAGATACATATTATGTTATGTTTTCTATCTTTGTAAGGAGTTTTAATGTTATGTTAATTTGCAAAATATTCAAATTGTATCCACACTTGCGTTTTAAAAGTAGAAAAGCATATTATTTCGTTTTGATGGAAAGAGCATGGGTTCTTCTATTCTCTTACTGTAATCAATTTAATTTATATGATTTTATTTAAAAAATAAATTATGTTAATTAAACTAAATTATATGAAATTACATTAAAAAAATCAACAAAATAAATATTTTTTAGAAACAAATTGCATTAATTTAATTAAAATAAATTGAATTACATTAAAAAAAATTAAAAAAAAAACTATGTTTAGAATTTTTTTTCTAAAAAAAATTCTACTTATACTTTGTTCAGAATACTGAACCAAACAAAAATTTTGTTTAGAATACTCTGTTTAGAATACTAAACCAAATAGTATCTCTGTTTAGAATACTCCATTCAGAATACTGCAGAATGCAACCAAATAGCACCTCAAATTTTTTATTTGATTTGTTAGTCACCAAAGTGAATAAATCCTAAAGTTTATAAAATTCTTAAGTTTATAAATTCATTATTAAAAAAAATGTAGTAAAAGAGGGCAGAAGGAGAGAGGGTTTTTAAAAACCCTTGCTAAATCTAATTTTTATAATTAAAATAATAAAAAAACAACCAAAAATAACAAATGGAGAGGGTTAGGGGTAAAAGTATCGCGGAAAGTAATTTTGTGCAGGACTTTCTGTGATGGTTATATGTAAACCGTCGCGGAAAGCCACTTTTTGCGACAGTTTACTTATTACGCTCGCAGAAAGTCCCGCGCTAAATTTTCATTTTTAAGCAACACGTGAGGCACGAGCGCTTTTCGCATCAGTTCTTCATAACTTCTACATAACTTCCACAGAAAGTCAATTTCTTGATACAACATTTCCACACTAAATTTTCATTTTTACACAATTTCACGCGGGACTTTCCACAATGGTTATACGTAAACTGCTACAGAAAGCCATTTTCTATGAGGGTTTACTTATTATGCTCGCAGAAAGTCCCGTACTAAATTTTCATTTTTAGGCAACATGTGAGGAGACTTTATCTTGACCAGAGGCGGAAGAAGATTTAGAACTGGAAAAAGCCATGGTGGAATGAATAAAGTTAGGGTTTGCATACATGAATGAAAGGAAATAAATTTTAAAAGAAGAAGATAGGATTTATTTAAATTACAATGGATTTTTTGTTCAAATGGAATTGAGGTTTGGGAAAATGAAATGATTTCTACCGTGAGAATTATGAATGATGGAGAAGTTTGAGTGTGGCAAAAGAAAAAAAAAATGAAAAGTTGAGATTTTTCAGGAATGAAAATTCTTCTTAATCATTAGCTTGGGGATTTGGAAAGACTGTATTGGTTTTATCCTAAATTAAAATTTTTAAAATATTTGATTAGGATACAAAGGGAGAAATGGATGTCAAAAAAGGTTCTTCCACATGTATGTGTAATAAAAAGAGGGGTAGGGCTTCGTTTCAAGAGGAAGATGGGAAAAAGCTTAAAAAATAGAAAGGTGCGAAGTCAGTTCAGTTGGGATCAGCAAGCTTGGTTTTAGGAGAGTTCATGTCAGGGGACTTCCTAGTAGCAGCCTTCTTGTAAAGAGAGTTCCTATTAGGAGATTCTTTGTTAGGAGCTTTTCTAGCAAAAGAAGCTATTGTAGGAGGATTTATAGAGCATAACAAGAGAAGTTTGAAGGTATTGAACCATGAAGAGATTATAATTTTTCTTAGAAATAGGAGATGTAAATTAATTTTTGATTCATTCTAACTCTTAGTAAGATTGAGAGTTTCTCACTCTAGTTTTTCTCTAGAACTTATTTATCCAGAAATTGTTCCCTCTCTTTTGTTAATTTGGTGAGATTTTGGAGTGACGTTCTTGTAAATCTTGAGAAACACTTTGTACTTGATTGATCAAGGGATTTGAATAGAAGAATTTTATTTTTGAGTCCAATTTGGTCTAAATAATCATGTTTCCACAATTTATGAATTTGTAATATCATATGGATGGTTGAAAATTTGTTTGCTCAATCTAATTATGAGTATTATCATATTAAGAGTTCATGTGTATTTACATGGTTATGTATTAATTAATGTTGTTGAATAATAGTTGATGTTGAATTTTCTCACATATTATGGTTTACTTGAGATCATTGGATGAAGAGTTCGTATCATGTATAGTTTGTTAGTCACCAAAGTGGCCAAACTAAAACGTTTCATGAACATCCAATGTAATAATGTTAATTTATTACAAATCTTGAAATTCAAATAATATAAAGTTTTTTAGTCATCAAAGCAACCAAACTTGAATGATTTATGAATATCAACTTTTGTGATAAATTTCAATTTCTCATGTATTATGGATGCTTATAAATTAATTACAGCATGAGAATATTGATGTTCAATACTCATAAAATATTTATGGATACTACGCAAAGGTAGATAGTATATTTTATGAATAATGAACATAATAGGGTAATTGATATGTCTCAATTATATTATGTTTGTATATATATAAAAAAATAGCAAATATATTGTAACTAGAATATAAATGAGAAACCTCAAATATTCTAGAATTTTAGTTTAATTAAGGTAGGAAAGATTCTAGAATATTTAATCTCACTTATGTAATTAAATTCCTAGACTTGGAATGGGATGTGCAAAATATGAATGTCAAAAAACATTAAATAACCCAAATGACATGCGAGACATAAATAGGGGGGCTGAAACATTTCCCAAAAGGCAAGAGACCTAGAGAACCTTAGCCCAAAAAGGGCGGACCCAAAGTCAGGATATGTTGAATGAGCATCTAGATCCATGTTAAACAAATAAAATGGCCGGAGACAGGTGTCTAGGCATGTTAGCGTGCCGAACCTCTGAACTTATGCATGTGCCTATGTGGCCAAGGGGACTATCTCGTGCTGATTAACGAGGCGGTAGGTAAAGGGCTTATCAAGAATGTGGGCTTGGCAAGCTTGAGTGGGAGGTCTTTCCACCATTTGTTGACAAATGAAACAAAAGTTTATGGAACTAAACTTGTTTAAGTGACCCTATAAATAGGTGGGAAGGGCGTTAGAAGGAAGATCTTTGCTCCCACCTCTTGTAGACTCCCTCTTGTGCTCCTTTTACTCACTCTTGGTAGAAATGAATAGGAAGAGGAAACTAGGAAAATTGGTGGCTCCAACATTGAATTTTGGGTACTCTTTGATAGCGAAACATAAGTTATCAATAGGCATTATGTTTGGATTTCCTTACCGAGTTAAAGGAAGAAATCACCTAGATGGCCTTTTGTTGGGGTAATTTTTCTAGTACCCAAAACAAGTAGTTGTTTGCACTTGCATGCAAAGGTTTAGTTGTTACATCTTAGCTAAGTTAAAAGGGAATTCGCATGTTACCTTCATAATGAGATCTCGCTAAGCTCCATTGAAAGGCTAGGAAAGATGGGATTATTTGAAAGAATCGGTATTTCTTGAAAGGTGGAGATTTCACTTTAAAATAGAAGGAGTTTGTTTTAGTAAAATGGAATATTTTCAAAAGAAAACTTCACAAAGCTAGAATTTAGGGAGATAATATATTTAGAAGTTTTAAAAATGAGCTTTAATAGTTTTTAAAAGCAACATTTAGATTAATGGCGTCTTATTCGAAAAACCAATCATTTTAGGGACAATCTTTATTATTCTGGAAGTTGCATAAGGGACACTTTCTCAAACTTGGAGTTTAGGAGCAAAACTTAATACAAGCATGCTCTTTGTATGTGTGTTTAAGTTGAGATCAGAAAGAGGAAAAAGAGTGATTGCATAGTGTAGCAAAATTGTAAATACATGCTTCACCTACGACATAGGAAAAAAATGCTTTGTTTTAAAAATATTCATACAATTTAATTCTGGTATGTGAATGTTAATTTTACTACTTTTTTAGCGAAGATATGAGATCAGAATTGAATAATTGTTGCCCGTATATTTTACTTGGTGTATTGATTGTCATGAATGTTTGCATTAATTAAAAGTGTGAATTGAAAATTGAAGTATGATTCGGAATTCTTATGAGGGTGAGTGCCCTAGATGAGCAACTGACTCAGTACTGATATACCAATTCATACTTGATACACCTACACACACACACACACACACACACACATATATATATATCATGCATTCATCAGTAAGCAAATGCACAAAAAGCTTTCAAGGAAATGTCTCAAGATATATAAGGTCTAGGCTCCATTAAGGTGATCTAGAATGCACTGGGATGCAGTCCTAACTGAGACTGGAAATACGTAACTAATAAGATCTTTTAAACTACCGTGTAATACCCAATTTCCTTAGTTGTGTGATAGATTAATGAATGAAAGTAAAAGAACTCGAAGCTTGTTGGATTGGGTAGCTCCCCTAAACTTCTCTCGAGAGCGCACATGTCGTACATAGACAGAAACCCAGGATATAATATCAAAAATAATAATGGTTAAGTTTTCGAAGAAAAAAAAAACAATCACAGATCATGTCTGAAAACCGTGAGTCAGCAATTGCATAATTACTTGTTTTTGAATAAATGAATCATTGAGAATTTCTCTGTTGTTAAGTGCTTTATTTTGTGTGAATTCTGAGAATGCTATGATATTTTTCTTGCTACTTAAATGGTCAGATATGAAGATAATGTCATAGGATGGTTGGCAGTTTGGCTAGAAGGCACAAGATGAAACCTAAAAGGTAAGAGATTGCTTCTGGAATGCCTTAGTAGGTTACCTGGATGCTATCACACTGTATGGGATTTAAATGTATTATTTGGTTGGGAAAATATGATGATTTAAGTACTATGATGAATTAACTGCAATGTTTTATGAAAATTTTGTTTGTGCTTACAGTGTTTTGGCACATGACTTGCGTTCGTATTGTAGGTAACTAGCTATGGTACTCAAAAATCATCGACACCAAATTGGTTGGGGATTACTGAGTAGAAGTGATTCTAAAGGGGATGGCATGGGACTCACTGCGCTATGCTCACCACTATAGTTTTGATGAAATTAGAAAGGTATAATTTAGAGCTAATTGTCCCAGATGGCTGTACATGTTATATTTGTTTTCTGCTTAATGTTATACCTTTCGTTAGTTATCCTAGAAAGAATTAATTAGGATGGGCTTGCGAAATTAAGTGATCAATAGAACCTACCCATCCCGGAGCTTCATTCCCAAAATTACTTTCTATAGATTTAAAAAATAAATAGATAAAACATATTTCACTTTGGCCTAGATCAACCCTTGTCTGATGTGTACAAATTGTGGTCATCATAGGTTAGTATTAGAGAGGAGTTGTCAAACCTTCACCCTTTCGAGCACTTCAAAACAAGCTCTTGACAATCCAACTAAGTTACCTTTTACATTAAGATAGGTGTCCTAAGCTAAGTAAAAACATTTTGGTAGGGAGAAAATGGCCCAAAATAAAGGAAAGGCACAAGTTGAAAGTAAGGATAGTGCAGTGAATTTAATGGAGATTTTCCAGTTGAGAATAGCAAATCATACTTCTATAATCCAAGATCTACGTTAAATACCCCAATACCAACAACAAGGGATAGAAGAAAAGGTTGTAGTACAAATGCTTGGACACCAAAGGCCTTATTGTATGTTCAACCTACTTTCTGAGGAAGAGAAGGCCCATCAGATGTGGTGGATGTGGCAGCCACACATCACCCAGATGAGTAGAGATACGGGTGGGGTGCCATCCAATGTGATTGAGTGTTTTGAAAGGGTACTTAGTGTAGAGTTTTGTTTAAGGTAGATCAAAGGAGGAATTCCTGGTGAGCCAAAATATGAATAAGGAAAAGTAAGGATTGCCAAAGGAAAAGTAAGGATTGCCACACTCTGTGATCAATGTCCGTAAAGCCATCCTAGAAGGTCCATGCAAGGAACAAACAGGTGCTTTAGATGTGGCAAGACAAGCCATTATGCTCGAGAGTATACCCACCAACCTTGGACCAATGGTTATTAGGATACGATGAATCTAGAAAAGGACACCACACTATGATTTGGGAAAAGTCATTGTTACAGCTAAGACACTGGGGTATTATTTATGAGTTATTTTGGGGAAGTCAGGTTGCAGAGAAGCCTTGCAATTTTATGAAAGTCTCTTGTGCGAAGAGATTTTGTAAATACTTATTTTAAGTAAATGGTAATGTTGGATTGTTTAAATATGAATTATCCTAAATATTAAATTTAGTCATGAGTTAATAGTACCCAGATAGGCTGTGAATTAGGGATCTTTGGCAAATAAATGATTTGTACCGCAAGCAAAAGGCTACGGCCTTCCGAATAGATAGAAAATGGTAAAAACTAGAACAAACTACTTCTAGAAGGAATAAAATTCAAAGTTACATACTTATAAATTTCATAGAGGGGGATTGGCTGTTACAAAATTAATGTATAAAAAGGGATTTGGAACCAAGTCTCATGTAACATCGTATTATAACTCACCTCACCACCTTTTCCGTTAGGCATTGACACCTTCATCGGCCGGGTATTGAGAAATTCTAGACCAATCCAGTCAAATTCATGTCCAAGTATGCTCTCTGCATAGTCTTGGGCATCCATGAGAGTCTTGTGATATAATTCTTCCTTCTCCTTTGTAGTATGGGTCAACAGCTCATCAATAGTCATAGCCCCTACATTGTTGGAAGAGTTAGTTTCATGTACAATTCCTGAGTATAAGTGAGATCACCTTAGAGCCAGAAGCTTTCCTCTTCAGCAACAACAACTATTTCGTGAAGAGTAGTAATCCTGGAAAGGGCATTGTTTCTTTTGGTGCAAGGGAAAGCAATCATGGCAGACAATGAATAATTTTCATCTTGAGCCTTTCGTATTATCTCAGAACTCTGCTCTTGAGCCTTTTGAAGCTCTTCAATTTTGGTGTCGTGTGCCGATACATCAATCCACTGCTGCACATGGGCCAACTCCTTCTCGATGCTCTTAGCTCACTATTTAAATTCCTTCATTACCCTAATTATTTTCTTTGGATCCTAGAATTGGGAAAGGAAGAAGTAGTCCAAGTGGTGCAACAACACAACTTGCTACAAAAGGGGGAGAGAAGAGAATATGAAAGATTACATGAGCATGGTTCTCTTATAGTATAGCCAAGCTTTGGGTTACAATGCTCTAATACAAAATGTTTGCCTTATTCAGCTCCAACCTACTGTCCAACCACTCTAGTGTCCTCCACATATGAGACATATTCATGGGAGGACAAAAAAGTACTTACGGCTGCCTTCTAGGCCGTTTACTACTTGATAAAGCCCTCCCTCTCGAGCGAAGGAAGTAGAGAGTGATTAGGGTTAGAATCAGAGCCTTCACCCATGAGGGGAGTATCAATTATAGTAGCTGCCTCTACATTTGTTGGAGCCTCCTAAATCGGAGCTAAAGTGGACGTAGGAGGAAAGGCGATAGTGTTGATACTAGAGTGGTTATCTTCTTTGGCCTTGGCAGCTCAAGTTGCAGCTTGTCAAACAATTTTATCCCTTTTTTCTGGTGAAGTTCATCCACATTTTAGGGAAGAATCTATTGGAGGAGAGGGGGTAAATGTTAGAGATATCCCCTAGGATTAGAAATATTTAATGTATTAATAACATTTTAGTTAAGTAATAATAGAATTTTATATTATGTAATTAAATGGTATCCTATTTATGTTTATTTGCTGAATATATGCAATTAAACTTGTTCTAAACTATATGATATAAATCTTGAATTGGACATATGAGGGGTTCATATGTGGAAATATACAAAATCAATGATATAGTTTAAATACACAATCCATAATTGATGGAATAAAGCTAGACACTTTATTCATGTTAAGAAATTTATGAATCTATATCCTGTTGAGGTGACAACTTATCTTAGTTGTCGAACATAAACTCTTAGCTATACATTGGTGTATATCCAAGTAGTGGATGTACATTCGACTAAGGCCTAAAGTAAAATTGATTTGATTTATCAGTTTGATCTTATCAATTCAATTTAATAATCAGACATGTACTTCGTCTTAATCCTAAAATGAATTCATGTCTTTGTGTTTGTAACTTATGTATTTTGATATGTAATGGATGTAGCCTCTATGATAGTAGGTTAAGATTCTTGTATGTTGGAGGCATGACTTATAAATTAGAAAGTTTGATTCATAGATATGGAATTTGTGACTCTACTTAGAGTTAAGGTTATTCTCTTAAACAAAGGTGGAAAGAATATGATTAATTTACAAGAGATAAAATGATCAAGAACATAAAAAAATAAATGTAAATTTAAAGAGCAAGAGAAGAGAAAAATAACACCGAGATTTATCGAGGTTCGGAACCAAA
>WUAT03046179.1:0-13751 GCA_010015005.3 Ulmus americana
GTTACTTTAGTAATTTCGAATTAAGTAGGGTCATTTGAGTGATTTAGAAAATTTCGAGGGTCATTTAAGTAATTTTCTCTTAAATTTATTATATGATATATATAATATTTTTGTTAGAAAATAATGTTCAATCAATGAAATGATGTTTATAATGTTTAATCAATGAAATGATGTTTGTTTTAACATATCTCAAAATTTTATTACAAATTTCTATATTTTTAAGTCAATACTCATCATTTTTTCAATTTTTTTACAGTATTAATATCGATATCGATATTTCCGTAAAATCAGACTTGCGATATTTTAATCCTTAATGGTTAGAATAGGAAAATAACAAAATTTTTGGAGAATGTATGAACAAACCCTCCAAAGTTTCATACTCAAAATACACTAAGTACTTCTAAAATTTTGAATTTTTTTATCATCATGGTTGCTTTTTGTATTGGGAATGTGTCAACAAAGCTTCAAATACTTTTTCTAATACTTTTCATCTCTTATGTTATGAACGTCATAAATTTTAAAGAATTATGAAATTTCAAGAGCAAAATGCTTCTTTTACAAATTTAAAAAGAGATTTAGGACACATATGAAGTTTGGAAAATCAGTATTAAAAATAAAAAAAAATAGATGTACACACATGAAAAACACCTCTCAGTGGAAATTTTTGACCAAAGTTCTTAGTTTATATATATATCAAAACATTATATATAGTTGAAGTGATATCAAAAGAGTGAGCTTCAGGTATTGCCAAATAGGAAAGATTGGTATGGTAATGATATAATCTTAAGCAATATTATGAGGGATTAGGGTCGGTGTGGGAGAAAGAAGAAAGTGATGATGAGAAAAGGATATAATCGAAAGGGAGTCCTGAAATAAGGGCATGATGCAGGCAAAGTTGGAGACAAGAAGAGACAAGTCTGGGCTTCCAATGCACGCATGCTTTTCTACAAAACACCAACTCGACAACCTCTCTTCTTTCTTCTTCCTCTCTCTCTAAGAACCAAGAACATGACAACCTGTTTTTCCAACAACAACTCAGTGCATACCCAATTAACATGTCTGCTTTTCATAAAGAAAACCAAAAACAAAGCCACTTTTCTTCCCTTTTTCCAGCTCCTTGATCGTTTTTCTCCAAAATTCTTTCTTTTTTTTTTTCTTTCTCCCTTGTGGGTTGGTTGAGATCTTTGAAGAGAACATTAAAGTTTTAACCTGCAGCCGAAGTATGCTCAACCTAATTTGTAGAACACTACAAAAACTAATAGCAATAATATTTCTAAGGGTTAATAGTTCTTGAAGCTTGAAAATTCTATTTCGTTCTTCTCGCTCAAATTTGTTACACCCATAGATTTAAAATAAAATTATATCATTATAGACAATATTAGGTTTGTCCAGTAAAACAAGACAGAGAGGAAGTCAGAAATTTATCTCAGGTACATACTAGAAGAAGAAAAAAAATTCATGGAGGGGGCACTGCAAAATGTATGATTTTTTTTTTTTTTTTAATATTAATTGGTGTAAATGTCCTCTTTCGTTTACTCGAACTGACTTACCCCTTTATTAAATTTTTTTTTTGCACTAAACACTCACGTTACTGTTTACCGACACTTTTTCAAAATTGCCCCTAGTTCTAGAATACTTTTATATATAAATACCAGTAAACAACAATAACATGGGGGGTTTAGTGACTAAAAAAATCAATAAATGGACAAAATGAAGATTTGAGTAAAAGAAAAAGGGCATTTGCACCAATTAACATTTTATTTTTTAGCTAGGGGGGTGCATATACGGTTGGCTGTGAGGCTTTTGGTCCTCAACCCCTTGTTTGGTAGGAGGGAGAAGTAAAAGGAGAAAAAAAGGGGTAAAAAAGGAAAATAGAAAATATAATTATTTGGAAAAAGAGATTTTTGCAAGGAGTGGAAAATAAGAGAAATTCAAAATCCAACTTACATCACATTTACAATGTATTACCTCGTTAATATAGAGTACATATATTTATTTGGTATAAAAATCTTTTGGATGAAAGAGAAAATAAAAAAGAACACCTAGGTCTTTACTTTTTCTTCCCCGTGTTTTCTCTCCTTCTTTCCAAACAAAGCGTAAATGTAATTTATTTAGAGGATGGTTTTTTTAGTGATATTAAGAGGGTGTTGATGTTTATAATTTTAGTTCAAAGAGTTGTGAGTGTTATTTTGCAAGGTGTAAAACTCTTTAAAATTGTAGTCTTGTGCGATTGAAATTACTCTTTTCACACACGCATTGACGCTCCTCTGATATTGACAACAATGGCATTATGTGCATCGACAAAAAGAAAACTCTGGACAAGGATAACCATTTGTCCATTAACGTAGCAATCGATCAAAAACCCCTGCAACTTAAAAAATGTTTAAAAGAAACCTTTCAATAAATGGTTTATGAAATTCAATAAAAAATATCTCATCATATATACAAGACATAACCAATTACATGTGTGTCACGAATCTTACGGAAAATGTTTATGATAATATAATTATTGGCCAATGTGTGTGTATCTGTAGGGAGACATAGTACATTTTTTGGTCCCTTAAATGTGACAAGCTCACATGTTGATCATTATACCTCTGATATGACTTGCAAGCTTCTGGTCGATGAAACACAACAGTTTCTATATTGACGACAAAGAGTTATGGTAAAGATTTATAACAAAATAGATCAATCAACACATAAGGCTAATAAACAATGAGGATTTGAAAGGTATATGTCCATAAACCGGGGTCCTGAAAAATGGGAGTCCGACCGAGACATACGGGTCTTAATCCAGATTTGTATAATTTGGGTCCACCATTTTTGAAGAGATATTGATCATGGACCATTGACAGGTAATGGGTCACTGTTAAAACCCTACAAAGTGTGAGCCAGATAATACCACTGGCCACGGAGGAAGAGACAACCCCATCTGACTATTTTCATATATACACACACAAAACAGTACCATGCAAATACCCTTTTCTTTACTAAGCTAAAGGGGGTTAATTACTAATAATGTTTATTTTTAAAATTTTTGGGTATTTGAATATTTTATTTTCATCTAAAAGTCATCGCGATACAATAATATTTGAATGTTTCAATTAAAATTAAATGATGAGGTTCTGTCATTGATAGAACGGTTTAAAACTCATAGAAACCAATCAAAATTCTTCCAAAAAAAATTAAAAACTCAAATTTTAACTAATTTTCATATTATCAAAATCTTATTACAGTTTTTTTTCTTCTTCGTGATTTAAAGTGATTTGAACAGGATTGGTATTCAAATTATAATTCAAACAAAATTACTATAACAAACACATAATTACTGTACGTAGAAAAATGATTATTGTAGCTAAGATGATGTTATTTTCGTGAATTGAATCATAATTCTGAAATGATATTCTTTTTATGATCTGAATCATAATTCAAATAGGGATTATAATAATAAATGAGATCATTTTTCAAACTAAAAAAAAAAACATTATGTGAATAATAATAAACATGCCACTGTTTAAATTACAAAAAAATCGAAGCCATTAACTTTGGTCCAGCGTAGAATTAGCACATTGAAAAAAGAAGAAAAAAAAAGCATTAGTGACCTTGTTGACTCCTAGGAATCTAGGGTTAATATAGCCCTCTTAGTACTATATATATTTACAAAACCCTTCCCTTGTCTTCTGCCAAAGTTAGCTAGACACATAAACCATTGGAGCTAGCAAAACAGTAGTGACCCAATCATGACCACGAAACCCGAGAATCACCCAACAGTTTCAATCACAAAAACTGTATCTGTATACCCAAAAACAACTTCGAACCCACAGAAAGTTCTGAGCCTCTCAAACTTGGATAGGCAGTGTCCAATCCTTATGTAC
The DNA here is from genome assembly GCA_010015005.3 of Ulmus americana. Lineage (NCBI taxonomy): Eukaryota > Viridiplantae > Streptophyta > Magnoliopsida > Rosales > Ulmaceae > Ulmus > Ulmus americana. Next base: position 3,876 of record WUAT03046179.1, read on the forward strand.
TTGGTCTTGTTTTACAATCCATCAAACGCATGTAAAAGTCTGTCGATTAGTTCAGTTTTTAACAGCTTGAAGTCTGGTTTGGAAGAAACCTTGTCGATCTGGTACCCAGCTGCGGGTAGGTTGAGCTTGAATCCAAATGATGGAAAGCTCAATCTTTGGTGCAACAACAAAGGTGCAATTCTAGTAGAGGCCACCACCGAGGCTAAGATCTCGCAACTTGGAGACCTCTCTCAGTATAATCACTTCTTTGAGAAGTTGGTTTCCAAGCCTAATTTTGATGGGAATTTCTCTGAGATGCCACTTATTGTTGCTCAGGTGAGATTTTCCTAGAAAAGGGTTTAAAGAAAATCATGGATCTATATTATATATATATAGTTGATCATGCCCTTCTTGTTTTAGAATATATATATAGTTCTTTGAGCCTGATCATCACTAGGGTTTTCTTTGCTCAATATTTTAGATTCTTGCTTCCGACATAGACATCTTTGTCAGATCTTCTCCTTAGGTTACCTACCAATAATTGAAAGAATTAAGAACCATATTTTCACGGAAGAGGGAAAAATGGTCGGAGTTGTTAATAAACAACAAAAATCTGTCGTAATACATGTTTTGTGATTACAAAGCATGCTTTTTCTCTAAACTAAACAAAACAAATATCTGTCTGTTGTGCTTCTTTCGAAGCATCTTTTCCTTGATTTCCTTTATAATATTGTCTAATATCTTCAAGAAATTGTATGAAAATCACGAAAATGAAAGAACAAAGTGAATCAAAATTACTAAAAAATGAATGGTTTTCGTGTGTGTGTTTTGATTATAAATTTTGATGTAGGTAACAAAATTTGGCTGTGGAGGATACTCAATAGGAATTGGTACGAGCCACTCATTATTTGATGGACCAGCAGCTTACGATTTCTTAAGTGCTTGGGCTTCCTATTCTGCTATTATGAAAGAAAAGAAAATTAGTGTAGAGCTGTTTAAGCCAGTGCACGAGAGACCACCATTTTTGGTGCCTAATATTTCTAAAAAAGTTGCAAATAATCAAAATTTCCCGCAGTCTACTGGTGCTGCAGCTATAGATCATCTTCTCCAGCTAATAATGCAAGCAACTACAGAAGGGAACATCCTCAAAACCGCGCCCTCGAATCAAAACAATCTTGTTTTAAAGACCTTTCATTTGAGTGATGCTATGATAGAAAGCTTGAAGAGGGAAGTTTTCAAGGAGGCTGGTGGCTTTTCTTGTTCATCCTTTGAGGTTGTTGCTGCTCGCTTGTGGAAGGTAATTTTAATTTCTTTTTTTTTCTTTGTTGTGGTCTTAGTTTAATTTATATATAATCAACTCAAAAACTATCATTTCAATTCTATTATACATAGGAGATTAACTAAGTGTATATACAGGACATTAACTTGATCATTACCAATTTTCTATATTTTGATATTTTGATCATTGAGCTTATATTATGTTTAAGTTTTGCAGATGGTAACATTTGACATGATCAATTATTTTCTGATTTTAGCTCTTGCAAGAAATTAGGAGAGAGCCGTGACTTTGGCTAGTCAAAACAATTGAAAATCTAAAAATGAAAACAAATTTTGAAGAACAAGATATATATATATATGATACTACTTGTTTAAGTAGTAAAATTATTTTAAACAATCAACAAAATCCCCTAATGTTTGATTTTTGCAATACAATATTTGTTGTTTAATAGATATCAAAATTTTGTCAAATTTATCTTTTTTTAACTGTTTTTCAATCAGAATTAAATGTAAAATGACCAAGATGCATTATATTTTGGGTTATGTATTGTGGAATATAAATATGAAAACTAAATTCAAAAGATTATTGTAATAATTTTAAACAATAAGATTTTATTTTATTTTTTAAAAAAAAAAACTACAAGGAAATTTATTGATCATCTTTACCCTAATATTTTCTATATAATTTCTGTTTGTTTGTAACACCAGTTGCTTAAAAGTCGGGATATGCATGTTCAATCTCTTTTTCAAATATTAATAAATTCTAGCCCAGCTTCTAGGGCTTTTTTGACAACGAATTGTTAGAAAAATAATATTAGAATTAATTTTCAGGCTAGGAGCAAGGCTTTGGCAATAAAGAAGGAAAAAATGGCATGCTTGCAATTCGCAGTGGACACAAGAAACAAAGTGGTACCGCCACTTCCAAATGGCTTCAGCGGCAACGCTTATGTGCTTGCTTCAGTAGCCTTAGCTGCAGGAGAGTTGGAACAACTGAGCCACAAAGCCATAATCCAGAAGATTCGCGAAGCCAAAGATTCTGTGAACAATAACTACATTCGAGGCTACATGGAAGGACTCCAAGGACCTCAGTCTTCTCTTCCTCCTCTGAAGGAGCTAACCATAGTTTCGGACTGGACAAGAATCCCATTTCACAAGGTGGACTTCTTGGGCGGAGCTTCCGCCTATGCTTCTCCGCTGGTTACTCCGATGCCTCAGGTTGCCTATCTCTTGCAGAGTCCTACTGATTCTAAGGCCATTGATGTTAGGATTGGATTGCTTCCACAGTTTCTTGATGCTTTTTCTAACTTCTTCCTCACCACCACCCGATAATATAATAACAATAGTAAGAGGTGATTAAAATATTATTTTAGTATTGTGTGGTTTGATAAACTATAAAAAATAATCTGAGTTTTCCTAAATATTAATTATATGTTTGTTATTTTATTGCGTAATAGTACTTAAATTAACTCGATGTAAATTAATATTGAGTTAATCGCGATGCTGTTATGCAATAAAATAAAAGATATAACATATAATTGATATTTTTGAAAACTCACGACCATTTTTATATTTTTTCAAATCACATGACACGAGGTGATATTTTTCCTAATAACATACTTACCATATAAATAGATCTATTACTGTTTTGTTTTCGTTTTTCCTTTTCTGGGTTTACTGTTGAATATATATATATATATGTGTGTGTGTGTGTATGGTGTTGGAAGAGAGTGAATAAATAGGGGGTCTGTGAAAACAGATCATTAGGAGATGATTTGTGACAATGATTTCTCCATAATACTGCGTTGTATAATAAATTGTCTTATACATATTATATGGAGGTGTCGTTTGGTAAGACACAAGTTATATATAAGATATTAGAGTCAAACAATACCAAAAATGCTTCTTTGTGTTGGTGGGGTCTTTTGTTTATCTCAATCCAACTCTTTTCATACAAATTGGAATCAAAGAGCGTGCAATCAACGACAAATGAGTAATCCCTTAACGCATTGTCGGGCCCACAGACAATAATAATGTCTTTTTATTTTACAGAAAAAAAAAAATAAAGGCCTTTTTTTTTTAATAATATTCTCTTAAAACAAATGTAAAAGCTCACTCCTGCGCTCAAAAACTAAAAAAGAACTAAAGCTAATTGTTTGCTAGCTAGTTGGTAAATACAAAGTTAAGACAACTTGATAAGATTTACACCAAGATAATCTTGTAATTGTCATCGAGAGTTGCTTCTTCCATCTTTCTCATGGAGAATATATATTCACATTGTTGTTCCAAGGGAATAGAAGTCTCCTTCTATGCCCTTCTCTTGTTCCTGCATTAACAAAACCATATCTCTAAAAGCCTCAGAAGCAGATTAAGATTTAAGGTGTCTTGTATTAACAAATCACTTTTTGAGATCAAAATGTTGAAAGGTATTTAGAGAATGTATAAGCTAGAAAAGGACCTGTTTCATCATTGAACTCACAACATCTCCCAAAGACCCGAATTGAAGATTTGAGATGTAACCCCCCTGTGGCCTCTGTTGGTCCATGAGATAATTTTGTTGTCCAACCAAATTGAAATCCATGTTACCGTGGAAGATTGGGTTCCTTAGGTCCAAATTCTGATCCGAAGATACCATAGCACCATTATTAACAGGCATCAAAGAGTTCATTGAACCAGACATGATATTTGAATGGTATGATGAATCCTGCTTATGGTTATCCCACCCCTGAATCAAGCCATTACTAGCCGACTGCCCCGAATTACTACTGATTGCAGATACTTGGCACTGTAAATCTAATGTTGAATCCTGAGGTCGAGGGGAGACCGAAGTTAGGGAAGAAACATCAAACTGATTGCTGCCGAGTTGCGAGGCTATTAGAGGCATATTGTCCCTTGAGCTACTAGGATGCATAGTTGCCTGCTGAAAGTGATTGGTTAACTGATAAGAATTTGATTGGAACCCAGATGACTGAGCAGTACTTGACCAGTTGTCAGTACATCTACCAGGATCCAGCAAAGAGGCGCAAAATTCTGATTTAACCGGGGCAATTGAAACCGAAGATTGATTTCCAAAATCTCTTCCACCTTGAAGAAACATGTTGTTTTTAACACCAATAGCATTGTTTGAGCTATTCGTTGCTATTTTTCCATCTAGCAGCCCGGTGGAAAGGGGAATAACTGTGGAATTATCAATAGCATTGGAGAAGTCTGCAATATGAGGAACAGCCTTGCTATGCTGTTGATCAAGGTCAAATGACATAGGCATTCCTTGAAGTATGCTTCCATCATGATTTCCAGAAAGTGTGACAGAATGGAAGTTGGCATGATCATTGGAGTTGCTTGAGTTTTGTGCATGACCCAGTGGAACCATTCCTGAAGAAGGGAGACCACGAATACCCAGACCAACAGGAGTATTCAATCTCCCAATCATCCCGCTAGGGGGAAAGGATCTGAAACCATTATTATTAAACTGCATCGACCCGGTTAACGAATTGAAATTTCCAAGTCCATTCATGGAACTCATCCGCAAATAGGATGAATCTGAACTGCCCAAGGCTGCCACCATATTAGCTTGTTGGTTTGCCACACAACTGATCCTTTTTAGGTAAAGCCTATATTTCTGAAATCAAAGAATAAAGTAAGCTTCCTGGACATGACTAGTATAGTTCCCATTAAACCAAGGAAATAAAATTAACATCTGTACCTGGAGATGACTTGCCACGTTTTCTCTCGTAAGCTTTTCGACATTCATCAAATCCAGAATCTTTTTAGGTACAGCCTCTGCATAAGAGCAAAGTTAAGATAAAGAATTAACCATGAGGAACTCGGAGTTGAAAAGCAACCCTTTTACTACCAGGACAAACTCTTGAATCAAGCACATGAAAAAAGAAACGTGAAGAATGAATTTGAATTGGAATGCTATGTAATGTATATATAACTTTAGTGACAAGTGAGGGACTTACTGTCAATTCCCAACTGATTAACAGCTGCCACAAACTTGCGATGCAGCTCCACAGACCAAACAACTCGAGGCTTCTTTTGTGTTGATGGGTCATCATTATCATTTCCATTTTCGTCCTGATCATCTTCATCGTCTTCATCTTGATCCTTGCGTTTCTTATTGAGCTTCCCATTCTGATCTGAATTTCCAGTCCCTGCTGACCCTGGTCCTCCTTCACCACTGCCACTATTACTCTTATCCTGATTTCCAGAATTTTTTTGGGTCTTCGAATCAGGCTTCTTCTTCCTGAGTACATGTTGCCAGATGTTCTTTAGCTCCTCAATTCGAACAGGTTTCAGCAAATAGTCACAAGCTCCATGGGTGATTCCCTTCATCACAAGCTTGGTATCGCCATTTGCAGACAACACTAGAACCATTCGAATTCAGATCAGTCAACTTCAAACTTCAAAGCAATATGTTGTAAAACTAGAAATACTCTAACATATCTACACAAAGTACAGCACAAAAGCCGATAACTGAAGAAATTTCAAATTTTAAGATCTGGATTTTGACATTCACAATTAAAAAACTTCTTTTTTGGAAATCAAAGCAACTGATCATTTATTGTCTAAAACAAGTGTAGTTGTTTAGCATAATCTCAAGAGGGCTTATTTGTGTAGATAATTGAAATTTCATTGAAAAATAATAGATGTATGAAGACTATAACAATTATGCAATAGTCTTCCTTGCTTACTTATAACAGGAAGGTCCATCTCAAGCCCAACAAGCTCAAGCAACTTAAAGCCATCCATGTCTGGCATATGCACATCACTAATAACAAGATCAAACATGTTCCTGTTTTCTCTTAACATATTCAATGCCGTGATTGCTTGATTAGTCGTCGTCACTGCAAAACCCATATCCCACAATCATAAATAGCCAAATTTACATTGGGGAGAAAAAAGTTGAAAATTACAACCAAAAATATGACCATTTTTTATATATCAAATTAAAATCAAGCAAGAGAATCTTCCAAAAAGAAGTTGACCTTTTCAGTATACAATATGAATGCAAATTAAACAGTGTTAAGAAAGTGTTGTTGTATATCAACAAGAAAAAATTATTATTGCAGATCTCAAGAAATTGTACTACTAATTTTCACATCAAGTATGTAATAAAAACAAAATAAGAGAGATTATGAAAATCCAACTGGGAATGAACAAATCTCAGAATTTATCTTCATACACAGAAAAAGATAGATTTTTTTGAAAATTTTGATATTCAAAGCAACACATAGAATCTAACTTATAAGACCCTCCAAAGCATTCACAGTCAATAAAGAAATAAATATTGTATTTTTACATAAAACAAAACAAATCTCACTTCAAAAACAAAATCTCACAATAATATCAAGTGAACAACAAAATCCAGCAATTGAAAAACGAAATCTTGAGTTCCTAAACCCCTTCAAAAATAAATCTTCATTAGAAAAGGAGAGGTAAAAGAGAAAAACAAAAACCAAAACCAAAACCCCATTCCAGAAAACTCCAAATCAAATCAAATAAGCAAAGAAAGAACCAAACCTTGATATTGGCATCGACGGAGGAGAGTCTCAAGCAATAAGAGGCAAGTGGGGTCGTCGTCCACAGCAAGAACACGCATTCCCACCGGAAACTGGTCTCTTGGGTCATCGTTTCTCTGCTCGACGGTCATTTTCTCAGCCAGAAAACTTGCTTCAATGGAAGAGAAGGGGAATCACAGCACAGTTTTCTGAAGAAAACCCAGAATCCAGAAAGGCAAAGAGATGAAGAGGAAATGGTTTGTGCAAAGATTAAATGGTAACAATTAGCAAAAGAGAGAGTTGATCAATGAATGTGATTGGCAAACACAGAATACCATATATTCTATGTATGTAGCTCTCTCTCTCCTCTATGCTCTTGACTGTAGAGAGATAAGGAGAGAGAAAGGAATCTGATCTATATATGGACAGGGAAAGCTGAAAGGAGAATGAGAGTTTCGTAGACTTTCCATCCCTTAGCCTAATTTAATTTACTAGAATGTGTAACAAAAAATATCGTTTTGGTAGTTGTAGTTTAATATATTATCAAATGGGACCCTAAAGTTTTTTAAATATCATTTAAACGCGATTTTTTTTTTTGTGTGGGAGGTTAGAGGAGGGGAGGGGTTGGGCATTTCAAAAATTATTAGGCCCGTTCGACACCAGTATTATTTTGGTTTTTAAAAACTGAAGCCCACAAGTTGTTGTTATGTATTGGTTTTTATCAACTCTGGTATTTAATAACAGCTTTCATTTTTTGGTATTTATTGGGCAAAGAAATCGGAAAACCAAAACCATAAATCTTGGTTTTCTTCCATTTCATCCCCAAAATTGGCCAAACAAATTCCATATAGTTTTATGGTTGATATGATTGGAACCGAAGCTCCTTTCACGGCAAACTTCACAAATAGCCACACCCCATTTCCCATTATCTGCGAGGAGGGTGATTCTAGATCGCGAATTGCGATTTTTGCTTGATTAAGAGCTCGAATCCTTTGGGTGTTTGTGCGATGGCCTCTGATCGGTGAACCACCATGCATTTTGGTTTTTGAGTGAGTGATTTGCATCCGTTTTCTCCCTTAGCACAGTCCGGATTTCTCCTATTTCCCTGCGATTTGTGCTTTCCTTCCTCTGATCAGTAAACCACCGTGCATTTTGGTTGTTGGGTGAATGATTTGCTTCCGTTTTCCCCTTTAGCACTGTCTCAATTTATTCTATTTCCCTGCGACTTGTGCTTTCCTTCTTCCGATCGGTGAACCACCGTGCATTTTTGGTTGTTGGGTGAGTGATTTGCTTCATTGTTCACCTTAATCACTGCCCTAATTTATTCTACTTGGCTGCAATCTGGCTTTGTTTGGTTGTTGTTGTTTTGATTTGGATTTTGACTTTGAGTTAACTTATTGTTGTTCCATTTTTGTTTTTGTTTTGCTTTGGGTCGATCTGCTCTGTGTTTTTTGCTCCGTTTGATATATTGGCCATTTCTGCAATTTGGGCTATTTTCGTTATGCTATGCCCCGATTCCACCTTGATATTTTTTTAGTAGTTGTTCGATTTGCTGGGATTTGGTTTGGGTGAGGTTACTAGTAGCCCGATTTGTGATTTGGTTTTGAGATTTGATTATGAGTTATGCGTTTCTGTGATGCGTGATTTATATTTGTTCATTGCGGATGTGGTTTTGATTAGATACCAGTATTTGGGTTTGTTAGCCTTGTTTGGAACTGTTGGTAGCCTCGGTGGTCATCCCCCTATTTGATTTGTTGTCCATTGCACTGTCAGCATTTGTGGTTAATAACGTTTATGAGTTTGTATCTGATCTGTGAAAATTTGGATTTGTATGGGTTGCAGGTTCATAACGTGTCTAGATGATAACTGATTGAGAACTACTTACGTGCATTTGATCTATGAGATTTGGCTGAGATAGGTTATAGACTGTGATGACATTTATATAAATTAGTCGTTTGATTAATCATGATCTTTTTATTGTTGACTGGTCTGAATATCTATCTGATTTATTTAAATTGTGTTTGGACCTCCAATGTACATGATTGTTTGATAAACTGTATGCCTAAGCCTATGTGCAAACCTATTTCTACTATATACTGTGCCTGATTGCTACCTGTTATGATTTGGGTTATGTGATTTTAGCGCCGAAAAAGGTTAATGGCGACGATGATGCATCATTTAGCTAATCGTTTGATCATTGAAACATGTATTTCATTGTTGACTGGTCCATCACGATAATGCTTGTAAACTAATAGTTTGACTTGCTTTATTATTGTGTTTGGACCTCCAATTGCTACATGTCTGTTTTTTTTATTTGTGATTAGTTGGATGCCTGAGCCATTTGTTTCATTTACCTTGGTTGATTATGGATACAGCAACAAGCCGGGCTATCTTGTGTCGTTTTGTAACTGTCCATATCACTTGCGTGACACTCGGAGAAGAGCTGGAGGAATTAATGGTCCGACTATGTTGTATTAATTATTGTGTTACGACAATTGTGTAAACTCTAACACGTACTTATGTTCCTTTCTGTTTACGTATTATTTAAAATGTTACATATTAAACGTGAATAACCTGACATGTTGTAGTTATCTTTTTAAAAACACTTAACATATATAAAATAAAATAAAATAAAAATCTAAAATACATCAAAATACCAAATACTAAATACTGCAAACAAATAGCTTTTTAGTTTTAATACCGGATACTGCATCTCCAACCAAACAGTTATTCAGTTTAAATACCAGATATTAAAAACTAGTACTAAACAAGTTTTTGCAAAAAACGAATACCAGTATTTCAGTTTTTAAATAGCGAAACTTAAATATTGAAAACTAAAAACTCCACCAAACGGCACCTATATTTTTTTCTTTATAATTACAAATTATTATCGAAGTTGTGTACAAACATATATTTTGTTATGACTATTTAGATACATTTTACAAGTCAATTATGTATAAATATGTGATATAAATTTATTTATTTTTAATTAATATATTGAGATTCAATTGGATTGGATTTGATTGGATTTGGGTATATGAAATCCAAGTCCAATCCAATCCAATTAGAAATCCAACTTTTCAAATCCAATTAGATTGAATATCCAATTTCAATTGGATTT
>WUAT03046290.1:0-13751 GCA_010015005.3 Ulmus americana
AAGATAATGTAAATGGTCTCTCTTTCTCTCTCAGAATAAAACAAACCTTTTTTTTTTAGTTTATTAATGCTCAAAGATTTTTGGTAATAACAAAAATGGTTGACTTAATCGATGAAGAGCTACTCATAAAAGAGTATAAAAATGAAAATTTCGATCATAATATATGTAATATTTGACAATAATTTATAAATGAGGAAATCTAATTTTCTTTTAAATCAGATAATGACAATATAGTTAATTAAGGTAATATATTATATTTTTCCTTTTTTTTTATGGTTTTTCTTTATAATTAATCTGATTTTTGTTTGTGTTTTTCAGCCGACAATGACTTGGATATGGAAGATATCCATGTGATAAATTTTAAAAAAATATATAGGAGAAAAAACTTCTAATACCTAGTAATTTGAGCATCATCAAAACAACTATGAAAACAAACAACTCTCTCCCTAAGCAATCTACTATTCTATACTTATATTTCAAACCCTCATCTTTTTGTACTAAATATTAATGGCTCAAATCATAAATTTATCATCATTTAACCCCTTAGCTCAATGTCATTTCCCTCCTAACATATACCACCATTCAAAAACTACCTAACTAAACTCTGCCCAAAAACTCTCCATTCTTTCAAAGCTTACTACTCTAATTCTTTCAATCATAACAAATCAATAATTTGTCACTCTCAAATCCTCAAGTCATGAATTCTTCCCTACGATCACCCAAATGATTTCAACTAATAGAATGGTCTCCATTAAACTAACCCAAATCTAAATCTTATATGATAAATGGATCTCAACGTTTAAACCCTAAAACTCTAAATTGGAACACGAGAGCACTACTTGAAAATTTAAATGATATACATTACTAGACCTATCATTAAACAAAGGATAGTGAATATACACAATTTCATGAAGATGAATAAGAAAATGGATTGTGAATTAGGCTCAAGTATAAAGTAATCAAGCAATAAATAGTATACAATTAATCATGTAATAGATTTTTTTCGGCCTCGGTAATCATGTAAAAGAAAGTAGCTTTTTTTCTTCTTCTTAAAGCTAAACTAAAATTATGGTATACTATTGCATGGATCGAATGCGAAATCAAACCCCAATAATTATCAGAAAATAATTGAGAATTAAAACCCTAGCTTCGAGTAAGAAGTAGGTCGATTATCTTTGGATGGACTCAGACTTGTTCTGAAAATTGGAAAGATTGATCGACTCGGAACTAGATAGGCACATATTGGAAACAAAGTATTTGAAATCTATATTGAACTCAAATTTGGTATCCTAAAAGTTTCCTTCGGAATCGAAATCTATGTTGAACTCAAATTTGGTATCGTACTCCCGATTGCGGAGAATCTCTTGGGTTTTCTCATACACACTAGTGGTTGAAGGAATCGTACCCAACATCAACATTTGCTGCAACCTTTTTATTTGAACTCGATAGCTTCAATTTGTCGAGTTTTGGGAAATATGGTTGGTCTATTATGGTGTTTTGGTGGCCGTTGGTGAAACAGCAAAGCAAGAGGAATTAAGAGGGGACCAACGAGGAATTATTGGGACTCTTGGCCCATATATATTTGGGCTTCAAATCCCTTTCCCAAATTTTGTCAATAATTATGTTGACTAACTCTTCAGCCCAAGTCTAACTCAATCCATTACTGATTACAAATAATTTCAACTAAACCTATTAATTTTAAAAAATAAAATAAAATAAAATTTATTGGCTCAAATACCTCCTAAAGTTTGTGCAATTTTGCATGTGGCCCTTAAAATTGAAAATAGATTCAAAGACCTCCTCAAGTTGTTATTCATTAGCATTTATACAGAAAAATACAGTAGAGTTTGCACAAATTTGTACTAAATACTAATAAATACAACTTCAAAAAGTATTTGAGGCAATATTCAACTTTTGATTGGAAAAATGCTAATTTGCACAATCTCTAGGAGTATTTGAAAGAAAATAAAAATAAAAATAAAAACTTTATATATATATATATATATATATATATATATGTATATATATATATATATATATATATATATATAAGGGCTTTCTAGATATATTTTGAATGGGCGATAGAAGGCATTTGAGCCAATAAATGCGCATTTACATAAATGCCCTTCCAAGTTTAGCGGTGACTTAAGAAAATTCGCTTTGCTTGATAAAGTGACCATTTTAAATCACTTTGCAATACGAAATTGCCAAATTGTAACAATTTCAATAGTTACTGGTTATTTTGGGACAGTCTACACAAATTAGTAACTACCAATGCAATTTTTTCAAAAATAAAAGAATACATATTTAAAAAATGCCTAAAATAGAGGCTCATCTTTCCCCAAACAATGAATCCTAATCAAATATTTATCTTAAAACCAAATAACAATCAATAAATCAACTTAAAACCAAATTGCAATCTACGCTAAAAAAGTAATTTTGGAATTTTGGAGAAATTAACATAGGACCAATTTCATCAAAATTAGCCTATATCACGGGCCATAGTGATAACTAGAATCCCTTCAAAATATATCTAGAAATCTTTTCAAAATATATCTAAAAACCCCTTCAAAATATGTTTCTTTTTAGGGATAATTATAAAATGGTACCCTCTAACTAACCATAAATACAAAAAGGACCCTTAGTTTTTCAAGGGTAGTTTCGGAATTTTCATAAAAATATGCTAATTAAGGGTCTTTTGTAATTATGGTTAACTAGAGGGTACCGTGGCGAGTTTTTAGAAATTCGGGGACTTTTCTATATTTTTAGTTAACTATAGGGTACCATTTTGTAATTATCCCCATATTGAAATTGGAAGAACAATTTATTACTTCTCTTGAATTCATAGAGTAAAAATATAATTAATCCTATTTCAATATAGAGTAGCATAAGCAAATGTTTTTTTTTCTTTATTTTATTGTTTGCTCAATTTTTTAACATAAATATCTATAAATTAATAGCAGGACAACTTTAAATTAAGATTAACTTAAATCAATTTTTGTTACTGAAGCTTAAATCAATATTAGTATATTACTATATGAGTTTTTTTATTTTAAAAAATTAACTCGTATATGACCATTTTTATCTAATGAAGACACAAATTTGACATTATCCGAACTAAAGATGCACTTTGTTGAAAACGCAAATTAAGATACTCAAACTTCAAGGTAAGAAGAAGATTACAACTCTTTCAGTAGTCTTATAAAATGGTATAATAGTATTGCATTTAACTTGTATACATGGAATATTACCAGAGAAAAAAACTTGTAAACATGGAAATTCACACATAAAACTGAACCTACCCCGCTTGAAATACAAAAAAAAAAAAACAACGAAAGTGATGCAAGCTTGCAACCATCCATTGTTAACATTAGAGACCTTTCCGGTATACTTCTGACCTTCAGAACTTAAAGGGCAAAATGTAACGACCCTCAAACTGATGTAAACGTCCAATACTTAGGAAAGTTCCTTTGCCAAAACTTAGCAGAAGGAAGCCAAATAACAGACAAAATAATAGGTCTAGTGGCGCGCGAAAAATTCGCAAATGTCAAAAGTGACTCGGATGGTGCAATGTCAAAAAGTGATGTTCTAGTTGAATATTTTGGATTCAATCAATGACATGAGTTATTACTGTCTCTTATTTTTATTTAGTAAAATCACTCGCATACAACTTTAACTTATCTCATATGCATTTTACATGCTAATTTAACGAATGAAAGTAACGTAAGTAGACGAAAAGAACAAAAACACAATGTTCTTGTAAGATTGGAAACCGTAAGAGTTAAAGATTGGAGACCCTGCGTGCACTAAACCTTAAAACTAAAAATAAATAAATAAATAAAAGTAAAAATAAAAAATAAAAGGTGCCAAAACGATATATTTATATCCACTCAGACAGAAACGTGCATAAAACTAATCTAATAAAATTCTCACTTCATGAAGTGAGAAGAAGATTAGAACTCTTTCAAGAGACTTAAGTTGTGATTTTAATGCACTAAATTTCATGGAAATTCACAAAAAAACTCCAACTTAGAAGCTTGAAATATAACAAAATAACAGATGGAGAATTATTGAATCTAGTATGATAGGCTTTAAACTCTCTGAACTAAGGAACACAAACAAGAGCTTGAGAAAGACTATGCTAATAAAGTGACTAATCGCCTTCAACCGTAGGGACCTTCTTGTTTATCTCCAACTCTCTGATCTTTAAGGGCAAAATCCAACGACCCCCAAACCGCTGCTGGAAGTAAATGATTGTGGCAAAAAGGAGACCGGCAAAAGGGATGATCACATCCCAAGCAACTGAGAAGAAGTTGAAAGTTTGAGCCTTGTAAAGAGCATACACATGTGGAAGCAATCGAACAAAAGTTGTTCCAATGTAGAAGGAACGAGATAGACCATTCTCTCTCGAATCTCTGAACATGTTGAGCAGGATTTGAGGTATAAGAAAGCTGTCCACAAGCAAGTTTCCATAGGATTTCAAGGCATCTGAAATGGGGTGTTCCTGGAAGCTTGAAAGCAAGGCAGAGTAAAACAGAACAACATCGTGTTTTTTCTTCGTCCAAATGGAGAATATGGTCAAGAAGGCAGCTCCTACATATAACGGTGAAGCCACTAAGAGAGCCTCCTTCTCTACCATCCAGAGCTCGCTTCGGTTTCCATCAGATTCTCTTGCTGACCAAGTATGCTGTAGAAGGCGAAGTTGCAGCAGGAAAAGAATCATCTGTGTTACTCCTTCGGTTAACCCTTTGGCTTGGAGCCATCCTCCACTTCCGAGCAAAACATTTGGATGACTAGAAATAGCTTTCGCGAACCACCCTTCTAAGTTCAGCAGAAGAGGTATTGCGTAGCCCAAAGTTAGAGCAAAAAGCATGGTAAGAGAAACAAAAGGAAGCACATCCGGATGATTTCTCAGATGGAAGAGCTGCAATCCTGAAAAAACACAAGCAAGCGTGTTGGAAACAAGAATCACAATAATCTCCACATCTGCCTTTGTAATAGACTCCTCTGCTCCTGTGGTGTCAAAAGCAGCTGATGACATCTCCAAGCCTTTGAAGTAAAGAACGTCTGCTTTTCCCCGTGTGCTTTCGATGTTTCCCTTGATATAATGAGCATTCTCCTTTGAGTTCTTAGGAGGCAACTGGAAATTAACAAGAATCTCACAATCCACAAACTCGCTGGTAAAGTTCATCTTTCGGCAACCTGTCATGCACAAGCTTCCTGTAGTTTCATCATATATCCCTTCAGCATTAATCTCCAAACTCCCTATATTTGTCCCTGTTGATCCACGTTGTAGAGAAGCCAAAATCCCATCCAAGCTTTCGCCAAATTGTGGCCTGATGCTTATTAGATAGCTAATGTTGACTGGACCGGCATTGAAATTATATGGAGTTTTTTTGCTCACAAAAGTTGAGTTTGAGTAGTAGTAGTTCTCCCTATACCAACTCTGCTTATAGAACCGAGTGCCAACGGAGAGAGGTTGAACATAGCCCCATGCCATTTTTCTCTCAGAAGTTTTAACAAACAGATCGAATCTCATATCTCTTGAGAAAGCATTTGGGTAAGTGTTGCCCTTGTTCTTGGCAAGCTTTCTTCTGGGACAAAATTTCTTTACCCTGTCCATCTTTGTGTACTCATACTTCAAACCTGGAGACCCCATCAAGATTTGATTTCTCTGAGAGTTTTCAAACCTGATCGTATCAAAGTAACCCGAAGCCTTCGCAGTCTTGTTGCTCCAAATATGGCCCAGAATGCCACTGGTGTTTCCAATGGTCCAAATTGCAGGGAATCTCAAGATTAATCTTGTTGAACAATCACCCACATGAGCATTTTCCCATGAGTTTGTCATGTTGAGTAACCGGCAAGCAACCACATGTAGCTCATTCTTCTTGGAATCCCAAATCCCTTCCCCTACCAATGTTGAGTTGGGACTAAAAGTCCCGAACAACAAAAGCTGATGATCACTGGTTTGAAATTTAATTAAAAAGCGCATCCTTTTGTCACCCTGCGAACAAGAAAGCCGATTGAACAACATGTATTCGGGCAAATCGTCGATGAATGCCCCAAACGGAGTGCAGTTCTTTGCAGAAGAAATGCAATGGCTTCCATATTTCAAATTGAATTTTCTCAGAGGTAGCAAAGAACAAAACTGTGGTAAAGAATTAAGAGGTAAACTCGGACGAAGATCACTTTCCAGAGAAAAACTATCATCGAATTCCCCAGAAACCAAAGTGTACTCATAATTTAACTGAGGAAAAAGCACAATAGAGATTGGTTTAAAATAATTCTGATCATTCTCAGAATCCGAAAGGCTCTCCAAAGTTCCAATAATCAAGCTATTTAACTCAGTTGAGTTCTTGAGATTATTGAGCTTAAGAGAAACAGGAACATAGGAAGACTGACCTTGTCTTGAGTAAGGATAACCAACCAAACAAAGCCTTCCAGAGGATTCTGACCAAAACCCATGTAGCTTAAAGCTCATCCACGGTTTTCTGTGAAGACCAGAGACCCTGGTTGGTTCGATTAGCATCAAACTGCCTTCAACACTGATAAGGCCTTTTTCCTCAGTTTTGTGAGCATACCAGGTGTGAAATTCAGCAGAGTATGAGGGGTCTATGCCCCCACCGCTGTAATAACCAGAGTGTTTTAGGGAAGAGAGTTGGGAGGGGAAGTAGTATTTGCTGATCTTGGTTGAGGAGGGAACAAACGACGAGCAGTGATCGTCGTAAGATAACGAAACATGGTAGGAAGAAGTGGTTTTAAGAAGGTAGAAGAAAATGAAAAACCATGGGAGAGTAGCCATTAGAGTGTTTCTTGCACTGGAAGAAAGATAGAACAAGAAAGAAGAAGAATGACTTGTAAGTTAAACAATAGTTTCTATTAGAGTTTTTGATTTTCATTTGCCGTCTCAATTTTGTTTATGGCATCGGAATAATCAAATAAGTTCATAGGAATCTATGATCGGCTTTAGCCTTTTCTAAAGAGACAAACATTGACTTGGAGGGGAAACAAAACAAAGTAGAAAAGATAGGTTTTACCTTGGTAAAATCCGCCCCTTGCAAGTGACAAACAGAGACTTGAAGATAAGGCAAATAGCCAATGGTACAAAAGTAGAGACAGCCGACTTATGCATGTTTGTTTTGAGTATTTACGTTGTACTTTTCTATGTTTGCTACTTGTTCAAGTATTTTCCATTCTTTCCTATTAAAGACATTAGAAAATAAACTAGAATAAATTGCTAAAATTCATTTCTTAGATGTTAAAAACACAAGTATAACTACAAATTGGGTGTAAAAGAGGTTAGACTCTGTTTGGTATTGGTGAGAACAAAAGGGAAAAGGAAAAATTAATAGAAGTTAATCAGAAAGGGTCTAAATTACTATTACCCTTTCTTCTTTTTTTAAGGATAGAATTTACTAGTACCTATTGTATGAGCATGCTTACTACTTACAAGATTGCAGGAAACAAATAAACTAAAAACAGATTCAAAGGCTTCAGCAGAAGAAAAAAAATCAAATAGATTTGAAGACAACTTTAAAATTGACAGAAAAAAGGTATGATAATCATAGCTCAACTTTTTCTTCAGCTTCCCAATTTTAGTGAAAAGTTCAGCTCTACAAATTTTCACTAAATTCCAATTTTATGGACAGCTCTCCATCGCCTCTTTAATCCCATACCTCCTTTTCATTCACATTCACAATATCTCAAGTATGCATGGGTAGAAAGGAGATAAACAAAACTACTCTATACATCAAGTCTAAACTAATTGAAACCGATGACAAACCTAAGTTGCGTCTCTCGGATGTGAATTTATTCTAAGTTAAGCCTCAAATCATATCCCATGGGGAGAAAGACCCTGAGACATGCCACCCATCTGCTTATTCGAACTAAGCAGTTGGAGATAGAAATTCTCACAGTCCTCAACTCCAATTCGAGTAAATTCTTTGACGAGTGTTGGCACAAACTTGGCCAAAGAGTCTCTAAAATTCTTTGAGCAGCTCTTGTCACCCGCGTCAAGATCCTGAACTCCACCTTTGACTAAACACCCAACTTGAGCACCATCCATGTAGGCCTTACAAGCAACAAGAATATCATGAGCGCGGTTGATGAAATGCCCCAAGACAAAATCCTCAAAATGCTGCAGGAATCAAGTCACAACCTGGTATTGTTAGACACACATATAGGCAACAAGACTTTGTAAAACAAAGCATTCAAACATTATAATTACAGTGTCAAATGCATTCAAACTTCCTGTAATGGATGAAAATAACAAATGGCATGAATTATTACTTCTCCTGTCATTTACATTTTTGTATACAAAACAGACAATCTAATTATATGTCAAACAATAAACTGGAAATTCTTGGTCTTTTCTTCCTAAATATGCCTCACTACATTCACTATCTTACAAGCCAATATTCTTTTATACGGAATCAAAAAGCAAACCTTTCTCATTCATTCAACATGCTAGATCCCAAAGAAATTGATTGTTTTAAACTGAAGATGCTATATAGAACATAATGATCTAAGGCCTTTAGGTAACATTGACTTTCAAAGTTTATTAGAAATTCAAAATCGCTGTATGGTAGAATCACACTAACGTAGATAGTTTATCAAATATGCAGCTTTTACTAGAAAACAACATTGGCAAGTCAAGCTGCATTTTATTGATATTTTAACAAAAAAATTTCAATGAAAAAGACTGATAACATGGTCAAAATTAGACCTGAAAAGATAATGTTCAAGAGTTTTACCTTTGGAGGTCTCCTCATTGTGTACATCATTGTCTTCAAAGATAGGATAAATATATCTTCATTATATTTCTGAGAACTCAATTCACCAGCTGCTGACCCACTCTTTGGCGCATATCCAGGCTCGTTGAAATAGGGTTTCGTATTCAAGATCAACCCTTGAATAGACACCAAAACTTGTAGCATGGTTGACGTACCAGGGATCCATTTCTCATTGTTTTGGCCATGCCAGGTGTTCAGTAAACTAAGGCATACTTTTCCACATTTGTACAAATTTGGATTTAATCGAAGCCCGCCAGAGTGGTAATAGACAAGCTGGTGCAAGCAAGAATGTAGCTTTTATGTTAGTATTATGAAGTATGATGTAAGCAGGTGCAGAAATAATACCACACTAAAACAATGATCACATACCGGTGGAGCATTGGGATAGCCACACGGGAAGAAAACATCAAAGAAAAACAGACCATCATGGTAGGGAGTACCCTCTGCTCCAACAATGACAGCTCTCATTAGCTCCATCCTTGACTCATAAACCCTAACAAATATAGTTTCTGTTGACACATAACAACGGGCACAGAGGGTCAAATAAATGAAAAGTTACACTCAATATCTGTGGCAGAAGAAGAGGCCTGGAATCTACACAAGGTAGACACTGAATCTACATCTTTATGTAAAGCTACATTCTTCATAAAACTCAAAAATCCACTTAGAAACCAATTAACCTTGAATTTTTCAAAAGTTACTTTTGATAGACTCAATTAAAATGAATAAATTATGGAGTGAGAAAATCTTACTGCCACTGCAAATAAAACAAATAAAAAAAGGCATAAATTCTAACCAGGCAAGTCCTTTTCCAGAATCTTCCACTCCTCCTGAATTCGCTTTGCACAATTCTTCACTGGCTGAAAGAAAGATGGTAAACAAAAACCTAATGTTATAAGTATAAAAAATAATAGTATAAAATAAAATAAAATACACTAAGAAATAATTGGAGAAAGGCATGCATTGCTTCATCTTTACTTACTGCCTTAGATGAACCCGTTGTGGTATAGTGATGATCCGAATGATCTTCAACAGTATCAAATTGTTTGAAAGCCTGACACTTCCTCATAATTTCATCTCTCTCTTCACGAGAAATTTCTCGAATAGGGTCTGTTGAACTATCTGGTGCTGTAGCATTCCTCAAACTCATCTGGTGATTCTGAATCTCAAACCATGGCTTATTTGTCATCATGTGAGGATGATACACAGAACCTAATGGAGAAAACATACTTGGTTGAGGTGCAGAAAACAGACTCGGTTGAGGTGCAGAAAACAGACTTGGTTGAGGTGCAGGAGACGAAGGGAGATATGGTCCTACTGAGGCAGGTTGACTTAATTTATTTCCACGCAAAGAAAAGTTACAGCTATAAAAATTACTTGTAGCAGCTTGTTCATTTGTGAATTCAGGAAAAAAATCCGCAAAAGGTGGGTCAGCTTCAGAAGGGAGCTTCATCGCATCAAATTTGTCCACAGAATAATTAGCTGAACTACTCGAATTATCTGGCTTCTTTTTACTATGAGGTTTTCGCCACCGAGGTTTGGGGGATACTAAGCCAAGGGGGAGGTTATGAGGAGCCCCTTTATGTTGCAAATTAGCTGATTTCTTTTTACTTTGGGAAGATTGTGAAAGTAATGAAGGTGATGATACATCCATTTCAGGAAATTGACTTAAATCATGAATTTGCAAACTTGAACTACTCATAGGCGTTTTCTTCCTGCTGAGATGAGCAGGCTGGCTTGACCAAGCAGATGACAATGAGTTCATCCCATGGGGACTATTAGCATTCAATTGCTTTTGAGATACTGTCTGAACAGAACTACTTCCAGCAACTGACTTCGATTTAGGATTCACCATCCAAGGGATCGGTGCTTCTATACCAGTAGGAATATCTGCTTTGTCAAATAGGGCTTGCAACTTGGCATGCTCATCAAGGTCCATATAATCCTCAGCAAGAAAATAACTATAACCATCATCGTCGTCCCAAATTAGATCAGAGCTCAGATCGTCAAGATCAAAGTTATGTGATGCCAGGTCAAAACTGTTAGAAGACTCAAACCCATTGACTGATTTAGAAGCTTCCATACCACAGGATCCAAAATATTTTTGCATATGTTCCTTGAGAAATGATAGGAAAAAATGTTAATATAATGGATTGTCACAGCAACATCAAACAATTATTATTTGACAAATATATAATAAATCATGCATATATTTTCATTTTAGCTAATCACAAACCTCAGATTGATGATTTTGTAGGGCCTTTCCTTTGTTATTTTTGTCCACTGCCTCATCCAAGAACATGACATCAACCGAATCATCATATTTGTCAAGATCAATCACATCATGCCTAATAACCTAGAGAAAGGGAAAAAGAAGATTAAGCTCACAACATCTGATAATAGCCAATAATAATAATAATCGGATGTTTAGAAAAATAAAAGCAAATTCCAGCATAAAAAAATGAACAGGGGAAAAAAACTCAACATACTCCATTCAAAATATATATATATACACACACTAATATTCTAAAAAGAAGAAACACTAACTAAATTGACACTGATAGAACCCAAAAACTACCACTATTTACAAACCCACACCTCCATAATGAACAATACAAGTGCTAGTACAAGCTAGTAGGCAATGGCGACTGGAATTGAAAATAATGAAGGCATTACAGACAATGTAAATTGGTAAAACCAAAAAGAATAAAACAATTAGATGTTATGAAAAGAAAGAAAAAAAAAAAAAAAAAAAAAACTCATTAGGTACACAGAAAAAAAAATGTCATCAAATAATACTACCACTTCGAAACATAATACCCTATTTTGTATCCCAAATCACCACCACCACCCCAACAAGAAAATTGGGAACTTGGTAAGCAAATAATGGATATGTCGTGAACTGCTAAGTTACAAGGAAGGTTAATAGTCCTAAATGCTCAACTACGAGCAAAACGGGTCAAACAATGCAAACAAACATTCCTAATCAATTTGTAAAAACTCTTTGACTCCACAGTAGGCTGGTTGCTTAAGAATATGAAACTAACACCCAAAACAGAGAAAAAGAAAGACAGGCTAATGATCACGACATGAATACTAATCTATCGCAATATACAAACAGTTCTCTCTTCCTTTGGATTAAAACACAAACAAATTTTTCATTACACAACGAGTAAGAAACCTTAAGAATAATCTCTTTTTCTAGCTGTTCAACCTTGAAACACGTCTATGCATAACATAATCAATATTGCAAACAATAAACATTTCATCAAAGACTAAAATTTTAAAGGTTCAATAAACTCAAATATATATGAAACAACAAACCCACAAGACCCAGAGGCATACAAACCTAATTTGAGCAGTTCAGGGACCAAAATTCTGCAAAAAAATCCCACAAAAAGACTACATACCCACCAAAAAATAGAAATTCAATTGGAAAAAATGCATGCAAACGAAACCCAGAAAACAATCGAATGAAACAACCAAGATAAACTAAATTCCCAACAAAAAAAAACTACTTTCAGATTATTTCGATGATGATCGAGCACACAAAAGAATAAGAATTTGGAATTGATCAAAATCAATTAAAATAATCAAGAGAACAAGAGACGATCAATCACAGTGTTAACCTCTTTATCTTTATTCTTGGGCATTCTCCGAGTCCTCGGAACCGACGGAGGTGGAACCAGAGGAGGCGGAATTTCAACGACGTCGGGATCCATCGAATGGGAGCTGGTCCAAAAATCGAACGGCTTCCTGTTTGGCAAGCGAGAAAGTGAGAGGGAAAGTCAAGAAAATGAGAGAAGAAGATGGAGCAAAAGAAAGAGTATTTAAAACAAAAGGAGCAAACTTGGAATTGGAATTCTCGACGAAGCTTTTGGCTCTCGGAGGCGGCTCTACCTCCGTTCGATCGGCTCCAACAGAGGTTTTGTCAAATATACCTGAAAATAAATATAAAACTCGGCTAATTATCGGCGACTAGAAGCCGAGGGAAATATATATATAGTATAATATAAAATAATGAAATTAAAAGAGCTTTTCGGATTTTCGTCAGCTTCGCAAGTAAAAGTATGGGAAAGTTTCACTCAAAAGATAAAAAAAACAAAGGGAAATTATATGCGTTTTTTACGGGTTTTTTTATTGCACGTTTGGTCCCTGAGGTTCTTGATAAATAAGATTTTAGTTTCTAATTATTATTTTTACTCAAATAGTTCTTAAAGTATTCGATTTTCAGTATTTTAATCCCTATGCTAATTTAATAACTCAATTTGTATGGTTCTTTTTTTTTTCTTCAAAAGAATTTGTATGGTTCTAATCTCTTACTCGATCTATTCTTGAAAATTATAAATTTACAAAATAATTTATTATGTAAAAAAAATAAAGGGAAAATTAGGCTAGTGTAACTTTTTATTGCTTACATTAATTTCAATTATTTATTTTTTTAGATTTTTATCTAATTTTTCTTTTTTTAAAGAAAAATGTCAAAAACCATACAAAAATCCTTCTTCTCTCTTCATATTCTTCATCCCCTCAAATCCAGCCCTTACAGCTTGCTCAACGATTGGCGAAGCCTTGCCATATAGCTACAGTTCGGATTGTCGATGAGCTTAATCACGAGTTCTCAAAGGGAATCAAAGCTTTAGAGGCCGGGTGCCAATTAAGATGACCGGATTTAATCATGAGGACTTATGAAATTGTAATAATATGGAATTTAAGAGGCTGTTTGGTTCAGCATATCGCAGCATACAGAACAGAGCAGACAAAACAGAAAACTGTTTGGTTCACAGTATACGGAACAGAGTATACCAAACAGAATTTGCTGTCTAGTTCAGAGTATACGGAACATAGTATACCAAACAGAGTTTTTTAATTTTTTTTTTTGATATTCCTTAACATTAGAGTACGTGAAATATATTTTTTGGCTTTTTTTTTTCTTTTCAATTTTTGTTTGAGTATTTA
>WUAT03046509.1:3090-13749 GCA_010015005.3 Ulmus americana
GGGTAGGATATTTAGTTTTGGTAGATCAAGTTTTTTTTTTTTTTTTTTTTGGTTTCAGCACCCTCACATACTGTATCTTTGAACTTATTAGTAATTTTCTAATTAGCAACTAGTTAGTTGTCTTGGCTTAAATCTCGTAACATTAACAGTGTTAATCTTTAATGAGTAATTTGTTAAAGACAAAAAAAGTTGTTGACCCTATTTTAGACGTGCCTAACATGAGGTTTAAGGTGAACCCAAAAGAGAGAAACCTTCAGATTTAAGGATGAGAAAAATATAATGTTTGTATGACTTGCATATATATATATATATATATATATATTTTAAGTAAAGGAAAAATAATGTTTAAATTAGGGCCAAAATGAAATGGGAAGTATACCTGATTTTTTTTCCCACTCTAATGATAGAGGCAATAACTTACATTTGAATTACACAAAACTAACTAAATTTAGGCTTTTTGTTTTTGTGGGATCTAATTACTCATTTCTAGATAAGCAGCATAGCAAGCAATATCTATTTACTCAGTAATATTTTTCTTTAATAAGAAATTACTCATGACCATGTGATATATTTTATTTATCTCCTAGATAAGACATTACCTCATTTCTGCATATTAGTAGTTCAATGACCTTAGTTGGAATAGTTACGGTAGTATGCAGTTGAATAATAGAAAGCATTTCATTACTTCATTTGTACTAGATGGAATTTTATTTCCATGTTTGAAGTTGAAACATTTGAAATTCTTAAACTTACCCGATTGAAACCCTTTGTAGGTTCATTCTATCTTTAACCAGAGCTGAAGCACTACAAAATGTGGAGTCCACTATTCATGAGCACTATCTTTAACCAGCTAGCCAAAGAGATAGCAATTAGGTCCATTTCATATTCCAGAGATAATCACCTTTCTCTTCATATATTACAAATTGATGTATAATCAGGGTATTAGTACTAATCACCTTTCTCTTTATAGCTTAAAAATTGATGTATAATCAAGGTATTAGTACTAATCACCTTTCTCTTTATAGCTTAAAAATTGATGTATAATCAAGGTATTAGTACCAATCACCTTTGTCTTTATAGCTTGAAAATTGATGTATAATCAAGGTATTAGTACCAATCACCTTTGTCTTTATAGCTTGAAAATTGATGTATAATCATGGTATTAGTACTAGTTTTGTTAAACTTGTAGTATTGTACTAGTTTTATTGGTTTTGGATATTAATATGAGAACTTTGATTCGGTTATTATATAAACAAGTTGTTAATTTTCTAAATAAACAATTTCTTTGTTTATAAGACCACGTTTTTACGATTAAACATACCATATAAGACTACTATTATATTTTTTATTTATTTAAAAAAGGTGGTGTTATACATATATAAGACCACTGTTTAAAAAAAGTAAACAATTTTTTTTTTCAAAAAAGACCATAGCTTAAGGACATAAAATAGACCACACAGTCTTATTTCTATGGTTTATTAGAACTATAGACCACATTTTTTAATTTTAGACTACTGTCAAAATTTGTGGTCTTTTTAGAGGTCAAATAGACCATACTGGCCGATACCACAGTTCCGAAACGGTGGTCTTTTATAATAGACCACGGTTTTTGACAGTGGTTTTTTACGAATTTGGTGTAGTGATTTTCCAAGAGCAGAAAGATTAGAAAGATTGTGAAAATGACTTTAAGTACGAGAATGTGGAAAGTAAAGCCATTTCCATAGGGCTACGGTGCATCATATTTTTCTCATAAAGAAGAAAAATAGAAATTATTTTTGGTGGTTATGAAGCATGGATTATAGCTATAAACTACAAACTCCCTATTGCTAAATATAGGAGTGATGAAACCTATAAATATTACGCATTGGAATTCATTTTTGTATCCAACTTTCAGAGAGAAAATAGTTTCTTCTGAGAGTTATGCTTTTTTGTGTTTTCTGTTCATTTGAGAGAGAAATTTTTTTTTCTTCCTAGCTAGTTTCATTTATTGTGAATTATTTTTCTTCATTCTTTCAAATTTTGATTTTGGTTGTGGAACTCGCTTTGCCCTAATTCCCTAACACCGAAGAAGGAGAACTAGAAGAAGAGGAGTAGGAATGAAAGAAATAAAATAAAACAAAACAAAACTTTGATTGTAGATTTTTTGGCATGATTGGTCCCTAAACCTATCAATTAATGGCAAACTTGTCCTTGTATATTTTAGTACAAAGGTTCTCAAACTTGGAGTTTTAATAGCTCCATTAAAATAAAAAAATTCAGTGATCCCTACATATTTTCTTTTTTTTCTTCTTCTTATTTCCTTTGTTTTTCTTTCTTCTTTCCCAGACAACACATTTTTTTCTCTCCCTTCTCCCCTAATTATACCATTGAAGCTATGAAAAATCCCCCAAACCCTCAAAATTTTCTTCACAAATTTTCAACAACTATAGTTCGTCTCTCTCTTGGCTACTATAGAGGAGTTAGCAAGAGTATAACAAAACAAAATAAAATCAATAAAGAATGATAAAATGGAAAAAGGGTTAGAGATCGTTATCAAGCTAGAGAGGATAAAGAAAGGAAGAGAATAAATCTATTTTCTGATTGTTATTGAAACTCGGGATACATAGCTAAAGCTATAAATAGTTACAAAGAAAAAAGGTCAGTGAAATTACACCTAAACTATTAACAGCTAAGAGACAACTAATCAAACACAGCTAAGAGACAACTAATCAAAAAACTTAGCAAACTAACTCTAATATTTACATAGCCTAAAACTCCCCCTCAAGATGGACCATGAATGTCTTTTACATCCATCTTGGATAAGAGTGGAAACCACAAAGAAGAAGGAAAAGCCTTGGTAAACACATCAACAAGTTGATGTTGAGATCGAATTGGCATAAGCTTGATAAACCCTTCTGTAACTTTGTCTCGAATGAAATGACAATTGATCTTGATGTGTTTAGTCCTTTCATGAAAGATTAGATTAGAAGAAATATGAACATCAGCCTGATTGTCACAAAAAAAGAAGTGTTGTAGAGGAAACATCAACTTGAAAATCCTATAATAACTGGCACATCCAAACCAACTCACTGGCAGTAGAAGCTAAAGCTTTGTATTCTACTTACCAGAGGATCTGGAAACTATTGCTTGTTTCTTAGCTTTCCAAGACACCAAAGAATCACCAATGAATATACAAAACTAGTGACAAACGTCCTAGTATCTGGACAAGAACCCCAGTTAGCATATGAGAAAGCCTTCAATTGAATAGGAGAGGAAGCATCATTAGAGAAGGCCCTCAACTGAAGAGAATAAGAGGATGAGAAAAATAAGCATCGACTAGGATTGGACTTAAGGTATATGAGAAGATGATGTTCAGCTTTAAGATGAGGTGGACAAGGTTGAGCCAAACATTGACTTAGTTTATGGACATCAAAAGTAATATCAGGCCTAGAAAGAGTGAGATAAAGCATACGACCAATGAGACACCAATACTGAGATATATTAGGGAGAAGATCACCATCAACAACACTCAACTAAACTTTACGATCCATAGGAACATTGGTTGGTGCAAAGTATAGTGTCTCTAAGATAGAACAATTCCTTTGGCAGACTTAGTAATTTCCAAGCCAAGGAAATACTTCAGGCAACCCAAATCCTTGAGTTTAAACTGACTATGAAGAAAAGGCTTCAAAGAATCAATGACCTTAGAATTAGGGCCAGTGATAACAATATCATCAACATACACTAATAAAGCCACAAAAGAGGACACTGATCCTTTAGTAAACTAGGGATAGTCAGATTTGGATTGAGTAAAACTAAATTGAATAAGAACTTCAGAAAATTTAGAATACCATTGCCTCAAAGCTTGCTTGAGGCCATAAATGGATTTATGAAGTCTACACACTAGCTTCTCCCCTTTACTAGCATAACCAAGAGGAAGATCCATATAAACTTCTTCAAATAAATCCCATCAAGGAAAGCATTGTTCATATCAAGTTGATGCCAATTTTGAATAGCAACAAGAGCCAACGGGACTTTGACAGTAACCAACTTGGCCACAAGGGAGAAAGTTTCAATAAAATCAAGGCCTTCTTGTTGAGTATAGCCCTTAGCAACCAACCAGGTTTTATGCCTTTCTATAGAGCCATCATACTTGGATTTGATTTTAAAAATCCATTTGCAGCCAATGGAATGTTTTCCTTCAGGTAATGGAACAACTAACCAATTATGATTGAACTCCATAGCATCTAATTCAGTTTGCATAGCTACTCTCCACTGGGGAAACTTAACAGCATTAAGATATAATTGAGGCTCATATTGAAAAGAAACAAACATGACAAAAGCGTTGTGAGATGAAGATAAGGAATCATATGACAGATACTTGGATAATGGATAAGAAGTGTGACTAGAAGGTAAATCCTTATGAGATATCCTATTGCAATGAAAGTTCCCATGATAAGAAGCTGGCTTATTGAGTCTTGAAGATTTCCTGATTGAAACTTCATCAGATATTGATCTTTGAGGTGGAATAACAAGAAATTCAACAAAAGAATTCTCATGAAGACTATCAGCTAAAAAGTCTTGAAATTTAGGTTGAAAAGATACCGGTGACTGAGGAATAGTTTGAACTTCAAGAGATGGCATGGGCAACACAAGATCAGGGAAAATGATCAATTAGAGTATCTAAGGATATTGCAATGTGAAAAGGAAAGATTTCTTCATGAAAAATAACATATGTGGATATGAAAATTTGTTTAGTCTGGACATCATATAACATATAACCTTTCATGTCAGGAGGATAACAAAAAAAAACTCAAACCCTAGACCTAGGTTGGAACTTGGTTCTATGAGCAGAGAGAGTAGTAGAAAATGCAAAATAACCAAAGACCCTGAAAGATTCATAATCTACTGGAGTTGTGTATATAACTTCATATGGTGTTCTTTGTTAAAGCAAAGGAGAAGGTGTCCTATTGATGAGAAAAGTAGCAGTTAAAACATAGTCACCCCAAAATTGAATACTCACCCTGGATTGAAAGTACAAAGCTTGAGCAACATTAAGCAAATGTTGATTATTTCTTTTGACAACAGAGTTTTTTGTGGCCTTTCCACACAAGAAAACTAATGTAGCACCCCTTTAGAATTAAAACAAATCGATGAAGGCCAACTTAGGAGAATTATCAGATCTAAAGACTTTATTTTAGCATTAAATTGAGTAGCTACCATGTTAAAAAACTTGGGAATGATAACATGAACATCAAACTTATATTTCAGTAAGAAAATCCAAGTAAATCGACTGCAATCATCAACCAGAGTGAGAAAGAACCTATGCCCAGCATGTGAGGAAACATGATAAGGTCCCCATATGTCATAGTGAATTAAGTCCAATGGAGACTGAGACATATGATTGTTTGAATCAAAAGATAATCTTATTTCTTTAGCTAAAGGGCAAATGTAAGAAGGTACAACTTTATTAAATCTTGAAGTAGTATAATGAAACTGAATTCAAACTAGAAACATCAAGGACATAAAGATCTTCAAACTTTTCACCCTTTCCAATCATCTTCTTGCTGTTGAGATCCTAAATGATGGAGCAATCAAGAAGAAAAGTAATTGTAAGTTGAGAATCATTGGTGAGAGCACTTACAGACAACAAGTTAAACTTGAATTGGGGAACAAATAAAACATCCTTAAGGACTAGCATATAACTCAGCCTAATATCACCATTGAAATTGACAGGAATCCGAGTATGGTTTGGCAAGGTAACAATAGAATTCTGACAAACATATACATGTATTATATGAAGTAGTTAGAAAATCATGTTGATCATTAGCAAGCTTGACAGAAGTAGATAGGTGGCTAGAAATCATTGACATAAGCTGCTAGTATTGACTAGTATTAAGATTCTGAACAAAGATCCCAACAGTACCTTGTTGATCAGACTTTGTTATCTTAATTAGATCAAGATTGATTAGAGACTAAATTAAAAATGTTATGACTATTAGGATATGAATTTTTATCTATTTGCCTTGGCATAAAACCAGAAGGGTAGCCATGAATTTTGTAGCATTTATCAACAGTATGACCATGATAATTATAGTGAGTACAATAAGGTCTCTCTTTCCTTTGTCCCTTATAGCCCCTAGTATTATAACTTCCAGAACTGTTTCTATAACCTCCAGAATTATTTATGTAGCCTGTAGAATTGTAAGAACCAATACTATCTCTAGATTTCTTAGAATTGTTATTCTTGACAGTAAAGGCCATGGTGCCAACATAATCATAACTAGAACTGACATGGACACCGACTTTTCTTTGATGTTCTTCTTGAGAAATCAAAGCAAACACCGTATCAATAGGTGGTAAGGATCCATAAGAAGAAGTTGACCTCGAACTTGAATAAAAGGGTCATGTAGCCTCGTAAAAAAAGACATAATACACTCCATTTGATAATGGGAATTAAGTTTTTTAACACCACCACAAGAACATTTACCACAAGTGCAAACAGGTCTATAGTTGTTTAATTCTTCCCATATAGTCTTCGGTTTAGTGAAATAGACACTAACAGTGAATTGATCTTGAACAATATTCATCAATTCATGACACAATTGGAAAATTCTAGGTCCATTCCTTTGTTGGAATCAATCCTTGAGATCAAACCAAATCTTATAGGCAGAATCAAAGAAAATTATACTAGAAAAAATCTCTTTAGAAACAAAGTTCAGAATCTAGGAGATAATAGAGTTTAGAATCCAGGAGATAACAACATTGTTGTTCCTAATCCCTGAATTGAGAAGATTAAGATAATTACCTTCAAGTTTCTCAATTGATCCTTCAATAAATCCAAGCGTATTCTTTACTGATGAAGTGATCAATATCGCATGACTCCATAGTTATATCCAGTTAGTGGTTGTGAGACTAAAACGATAACTGGACCATTAGAATGATGAAGAAAATAAGGGCTTGAAGGTTTATCAATGGTGGACTTCCCAATTATTGACTTAGAGAAATTCAAATGTCCTGATTTTGGAGTTTCCATGAAAATCAAAGAAGAAGAACAAAGCTACACTAAACGATCTAGGAAAAAAGAACCAATCAATTGAACAGAAGAAGAAGAGAAGCAACAATTTGCCCTGATACCATAGTAAGCTAAAAAAGAGAAAGAAAGGAAGAGAAGAAATCTATTTTTTGATTGATATCGAAACTTGGGAGATAGAGCTAAAGCTATAAATAGTTACAAATAACAAATGCCAGCTAAGTTACACCTAGACTATTAACAGCTAAGAGACAGCTAATCAACCAACTCAGAAAACTAACTCTAATATTTACATAGCCTAAAAATCGTTGACGTTGAAGATAACAGAATTTGATTCAAACACATTTCACCGAAGGGCACAAACAAGTCCAATCCAATTTCAGTTGAACAATACACACCCATCAAATGCAATTTCATTGACCTTTCTCAAGAAAATTTGTTTATGATGTAGAACTTTATATTTTTTGGTTCTAATCACCAAACATTTATCGTAGCAATTAAAGAAAATCATTTATAGATCCTTCTGTGACTGAAACAAGGCAATCTTCAAATTCCATAGCTTGGCCACCATTTGTTTGTGAGTTTTGACAAAGGAAAAGTCTACAAACAAGTCATTTAGCGTTCAAGGCTATGATCATGCTTATTATACAAATTGTATGATTAAATATGTAACTTCCAAGCTTCTAGACAACATCACAAACATTCGATGCCCAATTTCTGGTTGCAAAGGGCTACTAGAGCTTGATCATTGTCATTTGATTCTCCCTCCAGTGGTGTTTGATAGATGGGGGAAGTGCTTTTTGTGAGGCTCTGATTATTGGTTCTGATAAATTCTATTGTCCCTTTAAGGACTAGTCTACTTTGATGATTGATTTTGGGAAAAAGATTATAAAGGAATCTAGGCGTCCAAATTGTAAGAGATTGTTTTGTGCATATGTAAAGTTCCTTGGCACGCAGGGATTGATTGTGGGAAGTTTCAGAAGTTGAGCAAGGATGAGAGAGAGAAAGATGATCTCACGTTGATGAAACTTTCTAAGAAGCAAAGATGGAGGAGGTGTCCAAAGTTCAGATTCTATGTTGAAAAATAACAGGTTGCTTTTCTTTATGCTTTGCAGGTTAGTCGATTTGGAATTTGCTTTATATTGGACTTGTAGATTTGGCTTGGATTATACTTGCATATTTGTTGTTTGTTTCTTTTAATCAACCCTTTTAAGTATTACTGTTAATAATAATTGTTCGTTTGTCCTAGTTTTTTGTCTTATAAATCCTATTATACATGTGTTTTAAGTGCATATAATAGATAACCATTTCTTAATCCCATTTTTAGCATTTTTAAATGGCATGAAATAGTCATATCTGACATGGTATTTTTATATTAGCTTGCCATATATTGTATTATCATTTTGTACACAAAAATGGGATGTTACAATACAATATACCAAACTAGGAGCTCAATTTTTTATTTTTTATTTTTTATTTTTTTGCCAATTTTCTACTTAAACCAATGGTAGTATACCTCCTTGGACTTCAATTATCTGATTTTCATATAACAATATTGGCTATGATAGATTATAAACTAGTGAATAACCAACAAAAGAGAATTCGACTTGTCCATGCTTCGCTTATATACCTCTTTGCCATGTTCTTCAACTGCATCTCATGAAAAAAGTTTGGGGTTACAAGTGTGAATTTTTTATGAAAATAATTTTGCAGAGCTTCAATGGTGGAATTGGGGGAGAGGGAAGAGAGAAAGTGTTGTTTGGAAAAAAAAAAAAAGAAAAGAGAAAATTGGTTGATTCACTCGATTTTTTTTTTATTTATTTTTTTCTGTAAAACTAAAATAAATTATTTAGTAATTTCGTGGTGTGTTTTGTGGTGCCATGTGGGCTGCTAACAAACCTAACGAGTAAAAGATGAACAAAGCTACAAAATATTCAAGGACCAATTGTATCAAAAAACCTTAATTTCTAAGTCAAACAAGAAGCAAGACCAAACTAGTTTTTTTTTGTTTTTGTTGGTTTGGAATTTTTGTTTTAATTTGGACCCACTTTAATAGCTTTAATTGCCAAAAAAATTTACTCGAGCTTTAATTGCCACTTTACTAGGTGTGTAACGGGTCATCAAGACGTTGCCCTTAAACCTTGATGTGGTCGTTTGGTTGGCAATTTCAAAAATTTCTCAGGCGATTCCAAAAATTCAAACCCATTTGTTAAGGATATTTGTCAAAAACTCTCCTAGAAACCCTTTTATTACACCAAAAAATTCTTTTATTATATCTCATGGACCCCACCACATTTTTCAACATTACCGTGTAGACCCCATTGTCTAATTAATAAAATGTTATTTCTTTATATTACTTTATTATTAAACTTCATGCACCCAACCACCTTTTACATAAAATTATTAATATTATAGAATGGACCTTACAATGTTTTTAATAAAATATATATATATTTTTTATATAATGTCATATTTAGAATACACTAAACCAAACAAAAATCTTGTTTAGAATGTTATTTTTAGAATGCTGCAAAATCGCATACTAAACAGATATTTTATTTATACTCTAACGATTTTGAGAGTGATAGACCAGTGTTGGACCACAAGAGTAATGAGCATAGAAACTCCCTAAATAAATGTTCTTAAGACGAAAAAAATATATTAGAAACCACTTATCATAATTTATTAAATAAAAAACTCTTACTAAGGGAAAATTACATGTAGATACCCTCTAGTTACACGTTTGTTTGAATTAGACCCTTTGTTTAGAAAGGATACAAAATGTACTCCTCACGTTTGACGAAATTACTTCCTGGTACCTTAATTTTTCAAAATGCCAACACAAACTTAAATCGAAATCGACCATCACCCTCCCTTCCCCTTTCTCCAATCTTCGTTACCCCTCTATAATTGCCAACCAACATCCCTGCCACCTAAATCTCGCCGTCCCAAACCCTCTGGTCAAATTCCCATTGGATCAAAACCCAGAACTTTGACCATGCTTCGTGACCCACTCATGCTGGGTTATTAACTAATATTATCGTGATAATGCATCAGAATGGAATTTTAAAATTTTAACAACTTACAGGATCATCAAACACAAGCTAATAAAGAAAATAATCATCAAACGAGTTTTAGATAATTACCCTTATAGACGTAATAAATCAAAAACTCTCATTCCTTCATTCTTTGACCCATGAACTTCCTTACTATGAAATCCTAGCTCCACAGATTCTATACCACTCGATCTTCTCTATTATTCGCATTCTCAAGGACCAATTGGTGTGTGGATACCTTGATCTATACTAGTACTCTCAAATAAAAGCTGGACTATTTGGGTATGTATTTTCTCTCAATTTTTAGAACTCTTCTAAAAACTCTAAAACAATAACTCTAACCAAGATTAATTCATCTAGACTTGACTTAAGCTATTTATAATATTAGGACTTTCATCTAATGAGGAACCCTTGTCTGTCAATAATTGCCCTTTAGTCAATCTTAGATAGAGTTACAGATTCCTAGTTAATCTATAATTTCACACTATCTTATTTAAAATAAGATATACCATATGTCCATATGCTATTGATTAATTATCCTCCCATAATTTAAACTCTTTAAATTAATAGGATAATTAAATATTAGAACTA
>WUAT03046730.1:0-13747 GCA_010015005.3 Ulmus americana
GAGACAGGTATCAATAGATTCCGTTCAACCTCTCTAATTACAACTTTGTCCATGTGTTACCATTAATTCTCCAATGGTTGACCTACTTATGACCTAGTCATAAATAAGGATTTATAATAAACTATATCCAATATAGCACAAGCACTTGTTTCACCCAAGAATCCCGAATTAAACAACATGAGAATATAATTAGTCTTCGATTAACATTGTTGTGGATTCCACGCATCCGACGTGACGCTCCCACTATCCACGATATTATGTCTCCAAGATATCGAGATTTTAAGGCTTAATGCATCTCACTCATTGATAAGTCAAAAAACATAAATTATGAATATGAGTTAATTAAACGGTCTGAATTAAGATTCCTCTATAAACCAGTTATTAAATGATAGAATATAAAATTCTTCATACAATTAAATGGAGATTCGTTGAAGATTTTATTCTATTATGCTCATGTTCAATATGTGCAATAACATACTGATGCCACTATTTATAAACTCTTTATAATGATCCAAGATTAGATCACTCCCACTATGAAAATAGTTTGCACCATAATCTTATCAAAATAAAACACCCAAACTTTATTTACTAATTGTGAACATAATTTATACCTAGTTTAATTACTAGATCTTTTGTATGTGAACCCCACATACCCAGTAATAGACATTAAACAAGTATTAGATCATTATAATACTTTGCAAAAAAAGAAAAACAAAACATGCAATCTAACATATAATTAAACAAATGTGAATTTTTTTATTTCAATAAATAATAAATGTATTTACAAATTATGATAAAACGTTGTTTTACATAGCACTTATCCTAACAGCGACAACAGTTTTCTCTGACAACTTTACACTATATAACAGCGATATATGTCATCGCTATAACTTGTTTTTCTTGTAGTGTAGAATTTTTAATCACCGACCAAAAATTAACTACCGGTTAAATTTTCAACAACAAACTAAAAATTAACCACTATTTGACTTTCATATAAAAGCAACCAATGGTGGAGTTTTCAAATTCTAATTACATATATATATTCTTAAAATTCAATTATGCCTGTAATAGTAAAATCTTTACAGATTATTTGATAAATTTCATTACCAAGATTGACAATCCGATGAGTTAAGATTGCCAATCCTTTTAATAAAATCCCAAAAATGAAAATGTAAACAAGGGACTTTGGGAATCAGATTCAAATACAATTTCCCAATCCACAAACACACCCTAAGAAGCCTGGCGAAAAGAGAGCCTACTCGGCGAATCAATTCTCACGATGATTTCATCCTCGGCACCAGATTCATTACGCATATCTTCTTCAGCTTCGTTACTATCTTTTGGGGCTGCACTTTGCAGCGGTAACTGACCAATTTCTCGGGTGAATTTTCTCCCTTCCGATTTCTTCCTGTCAAGTGGATGGCCAGGATGTGATGAAATGTTTTGATATGAAGTGCGGTCCGTTGGCTCGATTGAATGACTTCCTCGAAAACTACGAAAGTGTCTTCGGAGGTTCACCTTTTGGAATGAAAAAACAACAAATTAAGTTAGAGAAGAGATGGAGACTTGCAAAACTCATCAATTACATACTCTAAAACATGAAATATAATGGCAACTTCCTTAGGTTGGATAACCAATTCATCCAAAACTTCAAGCTAGTGAGCCAACAATAGTGTTATACATTGATGCGGCTCTCGTAGACCAAATAAAGCACACAATGTAATTTGGATTACCATTTCTGTAATCATTTCTTGGTCCTTAACAATTGAAGTTTAGTCAAACATATCCCTTTTATTCCTACAACTTTTTATAACTTAATAATTACAAGATTGTCTCCCTAAAACCTTAACTCTAAAACCTAAACTATAAATCATAAACCTCGTCATCTGACCAACAATTGGTGACTGCCCTAACCCTATACCCTAAACCATAAACCCTAAATCTGGTCTATGATCACGGAAATCAGTAAAACAGTCACTAGGACCGGATTTCCCAATAATCATCGCAGAACTTATACCCTAACCGTAATCGTACCCCCAGACTCGATCTCCAGTTGCCATACACCAGTCACTGATCTCTATGATTAGATTTAAATGAGATGACAATACCTAGCCACAAAAGTGACTTCATGCCTAATTTCTTCACAAATAAACTTGCCCAGCATGAGATAAACCAGGGAACTGCAACTGTAAGGATTCAAACTTACCGTTAGATATCATGCTAGATTACCAATCCATCCCAAAAGCTTAATCTATTAAGAGGTGGCTCATACCCTATAAAAAGGTAGAATTCAAACATGACCTTTCAAAAGTATTACCAATACACAGCGTTACAAGAATTGGTGTGAGGATTCTTTAGGACTAGGCTAAAAAAGCTCCTAGGTGAATTGTACAACTAGGTACTACTAACAAAATAAGTTCAAAAACTTGACATACCATGCTGCCATAAGTGCTTAACGGCATTGCTCTTGCTGACAAGCTTTTAGGTTGTTTTTCAATTGCATCAGAGTTCTGCTTATGTTGTCTCGGCTTGTGAAAATGTTCAGGCCAACTCATCAAGCCACTATGTTCTCCAGGAAGAGATCTATGAAAGTGATCTATTGAATGTGGTACAGATGAGGACGACCGCTGGGATTCTCGGTCTGATTCTAGTGTCATGATGTCGCAAATCATAATTCTTGCACTTGTTTCAACTAGATACGAAGATCCTTGATGAGAAAAACTGGCCTCTTCGGCACCTGTTGTCATAATTCAGCGACAAGATTAACAGAGATAATAATAACAATGGAAATTTACAACTTGGTACCTTGTAGTTTAAATTTCTTAAGAATAATCCTTGTGTTTGGGAATTATAAGTGAAAGGTTTCAAATTTAATTTTTAGCACATAATAGTACCTTGAATGAATGCAAAAGTCAAATTTGACGATGTATTTGACGATAATACAGTAAAACCCTTGCAAGCAATAATTGTTATGGATATCGCTGTCAATTACCTTGCAACTTTTACAGAAGATTACTAAGTTCATTCTTCTGAAATTTTTAAACTTGAGGTACAATAATGTAAATTTCATGAATAAAAATAATAATTGCTGTAATTCATTTGAATTTCCCTACATTTGTAAGTATTTCACTAAGATAAAATAAATAGCACTTTAAAAGGCAGATCATGAGATGTGACTCCTGATCTTAACATACCAATTATTTCCTGTTTCTGAAAGCTTTGATACCCATGTAAAGGCAAGAGAGCTGCAGGTGATGTAATCAGTTCTTGGGTGCCTTGGGTCTTGATAAATCCTTCTAATAAAAAGCCAATGGAGTGGTGAGGAATTTCTATTGTTTTTCCTGTCATGTATATACTCGTGATTGACCTTTCAGCAACAAGGACTCTTAAATCTTGCATCGTCATTTTCTCAAATATTTGAGGAACAAAAAGTTTGAGTAGGACTATAGCACTTTCCTGCAGAGCTTTATAGATAAAGTTAACTAGATAAAGAGTCGCCATACCAGCATAAATAGTAAACACGCCACTTGCTAAAATATGACAGTACACTCTTTTCATACTTTTTCGCATATAAAATTATCCAAACATATACACATAACTTAAACACTAGTAATGGAAAAGCAAAGCTTAATTCTTTGTTCTACACCCCCTACCCAAAAAATTTCAAATCCTATCATATTCTTCAAAATTCTCCAAAAATCTATTCTTTAACATATTCTAACCATTTTAACATATTCTAACCATTATCCTATTCTATTTTATCATGTAGACCCCACCACCTTTTACATCATCCTACCCTATTCTATCATCTTACACGCCAAAATCCTACCACCTTTTACATAAAATATTATTTTATTATTAAACCTCAATATCCCCACCACATTTTACATAAAATTATTTTTTAATTTTGTAAACCCCACTTAATTTTACTAAAAAATTTAAAATCTTGTTCAAAAAATTATCCTCCTCAAATCACCAACCCAACGAGTACACTGATTTTTTTTTATTTAAATGTAGACTTGGCTCAAATGCACACTATCATTTTCCTGGTTTTGCAAATTGTCCCCTATTTAATTTTTTTTATCATTAAAACCCCTAATGTTACTGTTCATTGGCATTTGTAACAGAAAAGTGCCCTAAAACTAGGGAGCAATTTTGACCAGAAATGTCAATAAATAGAAACATTAGGGGATTTAATGAACAAAAAATTTAAATAGCCAAAGGTGCAAAAGTGGGGAAACGATTGGGGGGCATTTGAGCAAATAAGCCATAAATTTATTTAAGATATTAATATGATTTAGGATAGGGGAGTTTCTGTTGGGCACAAACTCTCAACTCTCAATTCTGATTTTCCTCTTTACTCAAGGTCCCCTTTGAAAAATTGAAAACCCAAAAAATACAATCCCTATACATTTTAAGAAAATTCTATACATGCCCCATAATAAAGTGCCAAAGACTCAACTTTCCATTGATCTTTTGCTTCCAGTTTTCCAGAAGTCAATAACAGCAAATGAAGCTATTCATTAATGGCTGCTCTTAAAATAATGATTGTATTTCCATACCTGCCACAGGAACTCTTCTAGCAAAGAATCAGACCTCAGCACTGAAAGAATATTATCAGTCTCAACAAAGAAACAAAGAACCGCAGAGTCTGTTATCATGTCACAGACGTATGGTTTTCCTGAATCACTTCATATAGACCCAAAGTACTCCCATGAGTAAAAGTTGGATGCATGGATTGTTTGTTTTTTATGCTCATACTTGTCTGCTGCCAAATGTAACTTTAATTAGTGGCATCATCCGTAAGCAGAAGTATACAACTTTTACCACAGATATTTTGAATTACCTTGACAACCCCATCAGAAATAAGCCAGATACCATTAGGCTTAGATCCCTCCTTATAAAGTGTTAAACCTCGTAGTTTCATTAATTCTTTGGTAGAACCTTCAAGTGGTTCCCGAACAGAAGATGGAAGAGCCCTTATCAAAGGGTGAACAATGATAATATCTTTTATTTTTGGAATATTAATTAATGGAGGATTTCTTTGAAGGCTTTTCAAGTCGATCTGCATAGAAGATGCAAATATAATATTTTAGTAGGAACAAAGAGTTGTGAAAAAACCGAAGAAATAGAAGGCAAAGATGATGAACATGGTTACCTGAACAGCATCATAAAGATGAAGCATCTCTGTTTCTTCCAATATGCCTACTTTTTCAAGGTTTTGGATGTAGTTGCTTATATGGTTCAGCACTGAGTATGTCACTTGTCTGGTCTTTACAACACGTAGAACCTATAAAATTATGAATCAATTTTTCATAACAATGTGGTCATCTCAAGTTCAGGGAGGAAAATTTTACAATAGATATAGTCATAGAATTTGACTGAATGATCAAATCATAACTGACGATAGACAAATATTTATGATGTGGTGTAGCTAATGAACCTGAGGAAATGTCACACGAACATCTTCGAGAAACGTTCTTGCTTCTTCTCCTTCTGCTTCACTTTCATTAATGACACTGGAAGCAACATCACTGTCACCTGAATGATATCCAAATGCTTAAGAAATAATATATACTTCAAAAATAGAAACAATAGAAATTTTTCTCTTGCAAACTATTGTCCTTGTAATGATCACATACGCAACAAAAATGGTACTAAAAATACTGTATTACTGAGACAGATATATATATATTTACTTGTGTGTATCCTAACACACTAATACGTTATGCTAGTTTCTGATCTAACAAAAGAAATTCATGATTCTAATCCAAGTTAGAAGACCAGTATATATATGTTCACCTTTAGAGATGCTTTAATGGGTAGAAATTACAGAATCTATATCTATCTAGAATTACAATAAATTAATACTTCGGAAAACAAAAAAGAAAATGAAGGAAGAGAGTCAGTCCGTAGAAAGAAGATTTAGATTAACAAAGAATGAATAGAATATACATTTAGGAAAGTGGGTTACCTATAAAGTCATTAAGTTGTTGTCTTGCTATCCTATGGGCATGAAGGAAGGAAGCACAAATGTAACATGCAGATTCCAACCTTTCCACACAGAAATAGGTTACCAACTTTTGGGGGAAAATGCTTCTTTGGAGGAACTTGTAATATTTAGGGAAATGAACGTGAGCTTTTAAACCTTTCCAGTCACACAAAGGCTCATTTGATACCAAGTCAAGTGCCTCGTCCACTGATTGCATCAACAGATTTGCGGTAGATTGGGTAATCGTTCCCTCATCAAGCATCCCCCAATAAGCTGCTTGGAGACCTGATCAGAAGACAATTCTTGAATTAGGAATGAGAGAGCTTCAACTCATTGGGTAATCCCTCACCTGAACAGAAGACAATTCTTCTGGCCAACTTAAACTGATGATAGCAATATGGCCTATTCCTTCAGAATTAAATGCACCAATCATCTATTGCCTTTGAAACAATCTACACAGCATGTGGTATAGCTCTGGCTGAAGTTCATCCATTAAATAAAGAACCAAAAGACTTACTGTTCAGAAGGCATACACGTACATCCTTTAAATTCATAGGGTCTAGATTTTTATCACTTTCAGATGCATTGTGAGGATGCACACATTCTCCTTCCACATTATTTAAGCTTGCAATATATCTCTTCACTGTGGGCCAGTCAGCAGGTCCCAGTTCATCTTCTCTAAGATGGCCAAAAGCCTTTAATGCTTCGTTCAGAATTTGATACTCTGTGTAGTCCAGTATACGCCTCTGTCATCCAAAAGAGATACATTCTAAGGCCAAAGAAAATGAGGCTTTTTTTTTTTTTTGGTGGGGTAAAGTTGTATTTTGTTGTTAGATGATGATGACAAGTAACAGGATAACAGAATGTCCTCGTCATCAAACAACAAAAGTCCTGACTTCCATGTCTATTGAGTAAATGAAATTGATGATATTAGAAAAACTCAACTCAACTTGGATCAAGTACTGACTTCGAGAAAAAAATAAAAGAAAAAGATGTACCCCATCATATGAAAATAGATTATTCCTTCTATACAGAAAATAAGGAAATAAAAACAAGTATATTGAAATAACATACTCTAAAGATTCAGTACATCCTCACCTTTGCTGCTGATGGCTTATCCATATCTAGAAGGTGCAAAATGAATTGAGCGGTTGAACCATTCACAATAAGTGTCAAGAAAACAATTCCAGCAGTGAAGAACACAAACTGAAAACGTGAATGAGTTCTATGTTAACATATTAATAAATCAGAGAATAATCTATATAAGTTAAACAAAGTTGAAGTTTATTGATTAATTAGAGAATAATCTATATCAACTAAGAAACAAAGTTGGTAGTTGATATTGATGCATACCAAAGTTCCTGTTTCAGGACTTAGGAGGGATGAACTGCCACTAGAACGCTAAAAAACAAAAGAGTACATCAAATTAGAGGCAACCTATACTTGAGGAACAAAAGAACATGAAAGTAACAAAAACAAAGTAAGAACCTCACTGACTATAGAAACTTCACCAGAGGAATATGATAAGTTGGTAACACCTCTAACAATGGTTGTCCTTATTTCATATTTCAGTTGCAAGTAAATCTGAATATACTTGGAAACCTTCAACAAAAGTTTGTTTTTTTTTTTTTTTTTTTTTTTTTTTTTTTTTTTAATCTAAAGTCTCGAGTAATTAAGAATTTTCGAGTTCTTAGAAGACAAAGTTCCAAGATTGTCATTATATGTTTATTGTTTCATCTGAGTAGGGAAGATATCATGTAATTTTCTCAAGCTTTTGGTTTGTGTGTTTGCGTTTCACATTATTTTTCATCCTCCCTATGTTGGAGTTTTATTTTTCTCTGCACTTTCTGTTTCAATAGTTATGATTATTACACACGCAAGCGCACGCAGTGACAAAGGCCATATGATTCCATACTTAATCAAGAATCTACAATTAATAAAATCTTAAACTGCATTACAATATGTAGTATTGTGGATGAAATTGGTATTGAAAATATCTTTCACAAAGAAATATATATTATTAGTTTTTCTTACCAATTCTAAGTCCTACAAATCATTCCTTGAGTTTTGACTTTAGAGTCACTATTGTTATCCCCAATCCTATATTGCTAATTGTAGTTCAACAAATATTGATAAATTAATACAAAATATGTTTGTAGAGTGATGCCAGTTTCCTAATAGGTAATACAAAAAAGCACCAGCTTGTTTACAAGTTTTCAGTGACCCAATGAAGTGATTTTGGTTCGGATGGGGTAGTTGACATGATGGCAAAACACATCATGCTCAAAATGGCACTCTCACGTCAATTGACCTAAATTGGTGTAAAAAGTTGGTAAACAAGTTAGTATTCATTGTATATTATGCTATAACTATTGACTTAGCAGCTACCATGTTCTATGTCTCTTGATCTTTCTCCTCCTCTCTTAGACATAATGATGCCAATTCTCTTTCAGATTTTAGTCTAAATCCTAATCCCTTTCCAAGTATTGCTAAGAACATCAGACTCTAGCTCTTCAAACAGCTACAGAAAATTTCAAATTGCAGGCTGAATTCCAGATTTTCAGCCATCAAATCTAACCCGTTCATTTTGTGAAAATTGTATACACCTAAACATTTAGACCACATGTTTCAAAATCTCAAAACAATATATATATTTTTACAAAGAGTAATAAAGGTTTCCTCATTTGTACCACATTCATAGTACTCTTCTTACTATATACAGTTAGTTGAGGCTGCAAAGTAACCAGATACAATGAAAACTTTAACCCGATAACTCCTTGTAAGACCATTTTAAGTATTGAAAATTAACCAGATACAGCACTACATTTGAAGATATGCTGGAGACCATGAATTTCAACCATAATAAACAATCCACAACGCTGAAGCTTACCTTGAATGATAAGGAAAGTGACAATGAAACAGCTCCTCGCAAGCCTGACCATATTAGCATACTAGCCTCTTTCCAATCCAGACCATAGCCAAAATATCGAAGAAGAGGGTATAATACTCCAACAACAATTAAACGAGTAACTTGTACATACACATAAAGAAGAACTAAGTAGGCCCATGAATTTCCTGAAACAAAACTAACAGGAGTTATAAAGATTAATTGAATCTCTAATAACACAACAAACAAATTCTCTTAATGTGTAGACAATAGAAGTTGAGGAAACAATTGTCGTCAAGAATTTTCTACAGTTCAACAGCAAAATACTTTACAATCATATAATCAAATGAAAAAGTATGCAAAAAATATTATAATATTCTTAACTTTTGATATGTAACATGCAAGTGTTTTTTATATCAAAAGAGGATATAGAGTTACTTTCAATAAAAAATAAAAATAGATGCTGTATTGATAGCTTCAATAATCAGATTTTTTCTTTTCCCATATCATTTTAGTGACCAGATTATTGAACAATATGAAGCTTAGACTGAATAGTAACAACAAGAATTTGTGGAAACAAACACAAGTGTCATTGTGTTGAAAGAGATTATAATTTTAGCAAACTGACTTCAAAAATCTAGTGACCTAGCTCAAGTATTCTTCACAATTATATGATACCAAACAAAAACAGAGAGAGAGAGAGAGAGAAATTTGTCAATGACCTTC
The DNA here is from genome assembly GCA_010015005.3 of Ulmus americana. Taxonomy (NCBI): domain Eukaryota; kingdom Viridiplantae; phylum Streptophyta; class Magnoliopsida; order Rosales; family Ulmaceae; genus Ulmus; species Ulmus americana. The sequence continues at coordinate 9,606 of WUAT03046730.1, forward strand.
AAACTTTTAAAACATGAAAGTGTACATGGTGGACATAATTTTTCCATGCTTAGACATTCACCGTGGAAAAAATTTATAATAACATAATTCTATTATATTAAAATACATAAATTATTATATTCATCAGAAAAGAGAGAAATTTTAAGTGAGCGATAGCTTAAAAAAATCATAAATAACATTAAGAATTTAAGGTGCCAAAAGGTGCTTTAACTAAATGAATAAAGAAATTCCATCTGAAATTATGTCTTCAGCAACACTAAATTTATGTTTCCCCATGCATGTGTCAACATGTAAATCATGACTAATCACTTTTTTACCACATCACTCCTTAAATTTGAAACTTCTTTGAGCCCTAAACAAACAGTGAGATTTGTTTATATCCTTTTCCACCCACAAATCCATGTGATGGTGTGATGTTCACCGTGCTAAAGAAATTAAAAGCAACTTTAACAATTTATTTAGAATGAAGAGAATACAGAAAGCAAGGAATACCATTACGGAGGATATCATCAGCCTCCAGGACACCTTCAGCCATAAGCACTCCACTGCAGAAGAAAATAGAAAAAAGAAAAGGGGTCAATTAGTAATATGAGACATCATTCGATTCATCATCATAGCCCATTCCAATACTTGATACATCATTCGATTGATAAAGAAAAATATAATATAATGTGATACATCATTCAGTTAATAAAGAAAAATATAATAATGTAAGTTAAAAATAATGGGCTTGTTTGGATCCCTCACTGGCCCAACAAAAAAATGTGTTTGTTTCCCTATTCAGAATATTCGTCACTTTTCAAAATAATCTCAAAAAAATGATTTTTTTTAATATTTCTTTTTTCAAAATATTAATATTGGTAAGGATAACGATAATAATATTGGTGCGGTATTATTAACAATGGAAATGATAATGGTAATAATACTAGTAATGATAACTATGATGGAATTAGTAATAGTAATGATACTAGTAAATTGGTAATTGTAATGGTAATGACAATGGTGATAGTAAAGATAGTGGGTAATGGTAAAAATAGTTGTTATGGTAATGATAATTGTAATGGTAATGACAATAGGAATTGTAATGGCAATTGTAATGTCTAATTACAAACTAATTAAATTAAATTAATCTAATTGAACAATGAAAAAAAAATTAAAAATTTAAATACTTTGTTTAGAATACTATATCAAACACATATCTTGTTCAAATACTCTTTCAGAATATTGTACCAACCAAACAACCTATTCACATATCACCCTTAGAATAAACACAGATCTTGTTCAAGTACTCTCAACCAAACAGCCTGTTCAGAATACCCTATTCAAATACACCAAGAATTGCGATCCAAACAGGCCCAATATTATCAATGAGAACTGACAAAATTAGCCACTTAATTTGTAATTCATAGTTACATTGTGCACAAAGGTGTAGAATAATTGGCATGAGAAAACCTCCAATTTTTCCTAGTTTGATCTTGGCATGACTACGTCTTTTTTCCTTTTATTTTAGTTTTATTTTTATTTTTTGGGGTCTCAACATTCAATTATAAAACTTCCAAAAAAAAAAAAAATCAATTATAAAAAATAATGCTCAACCTCGTCTTGTAACGGTTTGCAAGCTCTAACTAAGCTTGACTTCATGTGATTGCACTTAGAAATTAGAATGTTATCATGTGCCAACATTTAGAGAATTCAAATTCCTCATCACCTTCAAACACAAAAGTAGTTGAATGGTCAGCACAAATTTCTTACCTTAAGATAAAAATTAATGTGTTGGCAACATAAGCAACAATTTCCCTGTAAGAAATTTTGAACCAATTGTGAGAAAAAGGATCACAATTAATACAATAAAAAGAGTTAAGCAGACAGTAAATATTAAATTTCAATAGGTACTCATATATGATAAAGAGTCTCTGTCAAGTGAAGAAAGAAATTTGTTGGTAAAAAGGATTGTAACTAAGCGGTTCAATTTCATTTGCTATGTACATACTAACATTATAAGAATGTTTCATTGTCAAAGCATGTAAAATACAAGAGAAAAAGCATTTAATTTTGGGTAAAAAACTTAGCCATCAGAAATATGCATCTTCTATTGCAGTCAATGAACTGCGAACAAGGTGGTGTTGGGTCGAAATCCAACCGCTGTCATTCACTATAAGAAGCTATGATAGATATAGATTATAGACACAAGAGGCTACCAAACCAAATAAGTTTTCTTCCACAGTTTGATTGCTTTATTTTATTATTATTATTTAAAACATATCTCCAACCTTGTAAATTGATTCAATTCTTTTAATATCCAATTGATTTTGTGCGTGCGCGCACGCGCACATGAGTGCATGTGTGGTAGATTATTTTTAGGATTTTCGGTTCCAACAGAGGAAGTGGTACTCATCAAAGGAAAGATCTAGCTTAATAAGACCTGGAGACATTGCCGATGACAGTGAGAGATGTGTTTACATTCAATGCAATTTCTGTAACAAGACTACTAAAGGAGGTGTTAAAATGAAGAAAGATCGTCATGGTTGCACTCAATATGATGAAAACATTTTTTAAACATTCAGAGATCAAGAAAGGTTCGTACACTTGTATGGAAGTTCATACCTGGTCCATATGGAAGTGAAAAGATTGATCTTCAAATTTATATCTCAAAATAGGGAAGGGTTTGGTTTCCAACAAACTAAAGCATCTTGCTAAAAAAGTTCTCTGGTGAGTTAAAAGAGCTACTTGCAAAATTGATGATCCAAGTCTCTTAACTCTTTTATTGAAGTTTTCTAACTTTATATGCATTGTAATAATTTCTTGCGATATTTACACTTTTATACCCTGTATTAAAGGTTTAATGAGCAAACATACTTTACAATACATTTATGATCATTATAAAAGTATACATTCATATTTGACAGTTTTTATCAATCCAAACCCTAACACCAATTGAATTCCAATTTTGACTAAAACAAATGTCTGGGATACCCTTTCATTTGATTTAATTCTTCAGCATACTCACCATTAAATAAACAAGCATTCCAGATGTTTTCTTATTCAAAATTGGGGTTCGAACGTATTAGGATATGAATTGATAAAAAAAAATTCAAATATAAAGGTATACTTTTGTTGTGATCATAACTGTATGGTATATTTTGTAAAAAAAAAAAAAACACTTTTTTTTTTTGCACCAATTTGATGTAGTTAAACAGTGGATTCAATTAAGAGATGGTATACCCCAGAACTACCAAAGTTTTCAATCAACATTTTAAGTCTTGATATTGAACTACTAATGGCTATTGCACTAGGACTTGATAACCACAAAGACAGACGTACCAAGAATGATGCAAGCTTTGTTGACCATCACCCTTAAAAACTGTCCTTGCAGCAGCAGCATAAAACCTGTCACCAGATTGTCATATTAAGACATATCTATTGTCTGAGAACAATGGAACTTGAGGTAATTCAACTTACATTCCTAAAGTCATGACAGTTAATATACCAGATACATCAGCCCCCTCCTGTGCCTATTGGACAAAACAATTTTTACACACAAGTGAGCCACTGAAATTTCTAAGAAAATGTTAGTAGTTTGAACTCATAGCGTTTGTTTGGTAGCATGTCTCCATCACTTTTGTTTCCCCTATTCTCAACACTTCTCCCTACTTTCCTACACTATTCCAAAAACTCCCAAAATACTATCTCTGTCCATCACTTTTTTAATAAAATATTACCTTTCTCTACCACATTTTTAATAAAATATTACCTCTCCATCAACTTTTTAATAAAATATTACATCTCTCCATCACCGTATTACTTTTTAATAAAATATTACCTCTCTCCACTGCCTTACTACTTTTTAATAAACTATTACCTCTCTCCCTCACCTTTTAAATAAAATATTACCTCTCTCCATTACCTTTTTAATAAAATATTACCTCTCCACTACCTTTTTAATAAAATATACCTCTCTAATATATTATTATTAAATTCCGTGGACCCCACCAATCCTATTTACAATACTCTAAACCAAACAAAACCGTTGTTTACAATACTCTATTTACAATACCCTATTTACAATACTACAGAATGCTCAACCAAACGAAAGCATAGTAAAATGTGGGAACCCAAACAATGAAGTAAAGTTTAGAGAGGAA